>BHFT01001556.1:0-17280 GCA_004320025.1 Laticauda laticaudata
CAATGCTTGCATAGATTTAAGTTCACCCTTTTCATTCAATATCTCACCATATCTAACTGTCTTTTATTGGAGCTTAAGATTTGGTGGAAAAGAAAACCAAATCAACACATGCAGAAATTGGCACTGGTTAGAAAGTTTGTCCAGAGCTAATTTCAGCTAACACATTTGTGGCATTTACATATAATACAAAGTTTGGGGTCTGGTTTTCTATGTTGTTTCTGATTTTGTTTTCTGTTTTTCAAAGCTTGTTTTAGAATTAATACTACTGTCAATTTTGCATTAATCATGTATTTATCTAGCACCAGCTACTCAGCAATAGGATCGTTTATGAAAGAATGCAGAACTGTCATTGAGTTATTGTACTGCTTTTGGCCAAGAGGAACAAAGCTGGATTTTGTTGGCTTTCCTACTAAAGTCAGAAAATTTAAAACTAAATCTGCCATATAACCAACCAGGTTTCTATGGCTCTGTACTCAGCAAATATAGTACAAGAGCACATTATTAAAACTATTTACATATAACACATTTTCAAACCATGAAAAAATACAGGTCAAATTCAGAATTTTGATAGTAATGGCTGAGGTCTCACTCTTCCTGAACAGTTTACAAAGGAAAGATGCTGCCAAGAAAGTAGCAGACCAGAGGTGGTATATAGCAGGTTCTGAGCAGTTCTGGAGAACCAGTAGTAGAAATTTTGAGAACCGGCAAATACCCCCTCTGACTGGAGATTTTACAGTATTCTTCCCCTGCCACGCCCACCAAGCCATACCCACAGAACTGGTTGTAAAAAAAATTGAATCCCACCACTGTAGCAGACCCATTCCTTTTTCTATAGAAGATAAGGGGAGGAACCCATTGGTGAGGGTAGCTGCTTGCTGCTTTCCATCAGAAAATGTGGGGATCTCATTTGCAAGAGGAAATCAAAATTGTGACAGTGGCAATAGAAGCAAGACCGTGGGAGGATCAATTTAGGTTTAATTTTGTTCTTCAAAATGTTCTCAGGTTTTAAATTAATACTATATATTTTGAAGAGCTCCAATTTGGTCAAATGTTTATTTTGGTTTTAGTCCAAAAATATTCCTGCAAACTGAATTTGTTTTTAGAAGTATCCATAAGCAAGACATAGTAAAACAACAGCTGTAGATAAAAATGGCAGCATCCCATACCTTTATATAAATTCACCTCCAGGTCTTCTTCAAAATTTCTGAGTGCTCACTGCTGGAAGAAGAACACTTAGAGACAATAAAAAAAATTGCACTCAAGTTCTTTTTTAAAATTTCTGTCCCAAGTGGATATGTGTAACATGCAGTTGAAGGAGACAGTACCTTGGTCTCTGATGTGGCATTCCCATGAGGTGATCCATGTGAGACAGTAAAGCATCTTGGGCTATGTTCCCTCTAAACTTCTCAGGTCTTTTCAAGAAATAGCCACCTCCTTCTTCTGGGCTTATGCAAAACCTTGAGAGAGCATGTATTCAAACTCCTTTGTGGAGTTGCCTTCTTGTACCAAAGCTAAATGCTGTTGTTCATCTCTCTTCTGACACTACCTTCTGCTATTACAATAGCCAAGGCTTCCAAACAGGGCTTAGAAGTATTGGAAGATAATCATGTGCATATAAATATATATCTATTCAGAATTTCTTCTTGTCAAAGCTTTGAAGCAACACTATGAAGCATTGCAATGGGGCGAATAATATCACATTTTTCCTTCAGTGAGGTGAGTCATATTGTTCCCCTGAAGAAGAGTATTTTTTTGAGACAGAACGCAGATGCCTCACACTTTTTTTCTTTTACATGTAGTCCTTGTTTAGCAATCACAACTGGCTCATTAATTGAAAGCATTGCTAAGTAAAACTGCAACAGTGCTTAAAATCTTTGGTTTTCTTTTGCTTTACAGACTTGCAATGGTTATACATGTGAGGACTGATCATAAAGTTGCTTTTTCACCACTGCGGTAAGTGTGAACAGTCACTAAATGAGGCAGTCACTAAACAGATTACCTGTCCTTTCACTGTTCATCTGCATGATCATTGAATGTGAATTTATTTTCGGTATGCCCTCTTTTTTTTTTCTTTATTATTTGGGAGCCAGAAAAGGAGGCCAGTTTTTTTCTCTCTCCATGCCTTCCTTCCCACACCCCACAAAAAATGTGTTTGGTTGATGATGCACTGACATTGATGTATCATGAGGGCTGGCTCTCAACAATATCTTCTTTGTTAAGCTGACTTTCAGAAAGCAATTACAATGCTCAAGGTGCCTGAACATTAAAAGGGCTTTTAAAAACAGTATTTCTCTTGATTTAATGAGGATTTTAGATCATGCCTAGCTGATTTGGCAATATTATCCTTTCACTTTAGCTTTTAGTAAAATTGTCATGAAGCAAATTAAAAATGAAAGAAAGCTTTATGCAGCATGCAGAGGGATAACACCACCTCCAGTGATACATCAATCTTGGCTCAGTCTCAGTTTTCTTTTCCTTTGCATGGTAATACAGGTGGGCCTTGCTTATTGACCATTCATTCAGTCAATTTTCAAATCTGCAGCACTGATGAATGAATTGAAGTTTCAGCTGTCACCCTTCTCTGTGTGATGTAAATGCAATCTAGGGACTTGACAGTGGCTCGCACTTACAACAGCTGCAGTTCCCATGGATCATATGATCACCATTTGCAGCCTTCCCTGCTGGCTTCCCACAAAGTCAGTGGTGAAGCCAGCAGAGAAAATTGCAAGTTACTCAGGGAAGTCTGTCCCATCAGGTAGCACCTACTCCTAAACCTGATAGCACTTGTGCACATCTCTGCTGACCACTGAACACCCTGCCCCACCTATCAGCAACCACTTACTTGCCTACTGCCCTGATTGCTAGCTGCCTGGGACTTGCAACTTCCTACTGACTTCCCCACCAGGCAGCAGGAAGTCACCAGAAGAGTCTCACTTAATAACCCACAATTCTCATTTAACAATATCAACGGTGACTGACAGGGTTGTTGTTACTAAGTGATATCGTCATGTGATGTCACAGTTTATAATCATATCACTTATGATCTTAAGTAGCAGCTGATGCATGACAGGATTGTGAAAAGAGAGAAATAAGTGTTTCTTAGTTCTTCCCCTCGTTTTTTTTTCCAATGGATGTCACACACATCTTCAAGATTATTTTTATTCTTGGTTTCTTCATATCTTTTCTCCAGTCAACACTCTTAATGTTTCATTCTTGATAGAAAAATAGATAAATATCAAGAGGGAGTAACTCCAGCCTTAGACCTTGCATTGAAGAATAATGCCACATGATAAACCCCAAACAACATATAATGGGGGGTTTAATGTCCTTAATCATGCCAATACATTATATTTTTGTTACCATTTATTTCCTGTCATTTTTGGAAGATCTTATATCTACTACATCTTGCATGTTCCAGCCAAGTTCAGCCTTACAGTTCAGCTGTTGCTGAAAGAAGGGCATTTAAAAAACAATGTGCTTCATGTATATGAATTCTACCAGATTAATGATCAGTCCAACTACAGTAGTTACCATATCTTCACAGTCTCCACTCAAACTAGCAAAAAGTAGAAATAAATGCAGCTCTCGTGTATCTGAGAGCATATCTGCACCAGCTGCATCTAAATATGATCAAGAAATAAGAGAAAAACCTGTCTTCTTTGACACCAGTTTTCAAGGAATTCAGTACAATGGCAGACTATCACTGACCTCTTGAGGTCATTTTGCTGTTGCTAAATCCAACTGGTTCACTGGTTGATACTTTAAAAAAAGAATAAAAAAGCCTCATGGAAAAGTAAGGAGATAACAGAAAGAATAATATTATTTAAAGTTCTGCTGAATTTTTAATGGGAACTTTCTGTATGTCAGGTAGGTAGTATAACATTAAGCCAGGACTAGCAAAAGGCAGAGAACAAACCAAAGAGGTAGCACCTCTTGTGTATACATCAACCAAAAAGTACCACTTTCCCCTTTCAACAGCAGATAAACATGGACAGAAGTTATAAATGGTGGACTCTGAGTGAACAGAGAGTGATGAGGCTAGTTCTTCCCTCCTGGAATTGTTGGTGACTCAATGGGGCAAACTAGGATGGCAGATATTTATTATTTCTTTGTTTGCTTGCTTTATAAAGAACTCTTGGCAGAGAACCTGCCTAATTTTCTTCCTATTTTCCCCACAACAACAATCCTATACATGTGTATGGTATGCCCTGAGAATCAATTTATTCTTGTTCAATCCTTTTTTTCATTCACTGAAATAGTGACATGGGTCCAGAGGTGGGATCCAACCAGTGTAACTACACGCACATGTGAAACATCGACAGTTGTGCTGCCCGGACAGCTGAGCAGCGCTGCGCACAAGTCCGCAGTGTTTGAAAAAGCACTATTTTCCTGCTTTTTTAACCGCAGCTGTGCCACGCAAAGCAGCTGAGGTTGAAAAAGCAGGAAATAAAGGGCAAGTAAGAGCCCAGGCAGGTGGGTGGGCCAAAACAGCAACTGCTGCTCTTCAGAGCTACTGGTTTTACAGAACCGGACAGAACCAATAGAATCCTACCCCTGCATGAGTCCCTATTCTATACTCTCTTTTTATGGTTCTTGCTGTTCCAACTCACTTTGAGGAAAAATTGTTTTTGACATTTGCTAGTGATTTGGTAAATCAATCATCAATCTGAAGCATCTAGTATCTGAAATGCAACCAAGCCTTTTTTAATTTCCAAAAATCAAATCAGTCTTATTAGAAGGGAAAGTGGTTTGTGAGCATCACATTGTTACCTGTCCTGATCTGTGTTCCTGCACCCGAGTGACAAATTACAATTAATATCAGGCAAAGAAATAATCCTGCAATTTTTTTCCTCCCAATTCTCTTTCAATTTCTAAAGTACTTTTCATCGAAGGAAAAAAGGAATTAAAATATATTTTAGGGGGCAATTTTGATATTCTTGACTTCTTTAAAGTTAAAAGAACTTAGGAGCAATGCATGTTTATGAATATTCTGTCTTTCACCGTGAAGTCATCCTTCTGCAGCATGCAATTTCTAGGGATTGTCACAATTAAGTAAATCTTAAGGGAAGGGATATGATGTAAACCCCTGACATTTGGCTTTTTTTGCAACAATTTTGCAATAAACCAATCTCTGCCATTTAAACCCATCTTTATGTAAATTGTGAACCTGTATTCAAATTTGATTTGACTTGGCTTCTTGAAAGAAAATGTTAAATTGTTACCTGCAGAGCTGTCCATTCATTATTTTAATTATGGGTAAAATTGGAGACTGTAAAATCTGTGCATTTTGCCCCATCACCTCCACTAAGAGCTACATCAACCAGCAGTAAAAGTAAAAAGACAAGAGTGTGAAGATTATTTTTAGACAAGTGCCTCAAGCTTGTGCAGTCTGTGTATTAATAGTAAAAAAGATGCACTGTTGACTGATTCACTAAGCCCTATTTTTATGGATAAAATAGAAGTCTGTGAAAGTTCACAGTTTGGCTTGAGAAAAGTAAGAGTTCATATAGCAGATGTTTCCTTGGATTCCCTATTTTTTTAATAAATGGCATGGACAAGTATTCTCATCTTTTTATTGGACACTATTCATAACTCTCCTATGACTCTTACATTTTTACCCAATTATTCATATGACACTCACAATCAATCTGCTGTTTCTTCTTGAGAAGTCCTATCACCTACCATGAAAAAGACCTGTCATTTCTGTAACTAAGATTCTTGAAGTGGTCATCTGTGAAACCACCCATATCCGTTCAGTCCAGTCTTTTGTCAGGAGCCTACATTCTCTGTATCCTGAAATTGTTTCAACACAGGTTTGGCAAAGAAATATTAGAGGTTGCACTTGGTTGGTTGCAAATGTTGTGGGTTGCTGATGTTTAGCCAAATCATAACAGTACCTTATCTTTATAGGGATTGGGATAGGGATAGGGATAGGGATAGGGATAGGGATAGAATAGAATAGAATAGAATAGAATAGAATAGAATAGAATAGAATAGAATAGAATAGAATCTGGAAGGGACTTTGGAGGTCTTCTAGTCCAACCCCGTGCTCAAGCAGGAGAGCCTATACCATTTCTGACAGATGGCTGTCCAGTCTCTTCTTGAAAACTTCCAGTGATGAAGAAAAATTCTGATTTTAGCAAATGCAGCAATTCTACGTAAATAAAAGGCCAGTGTGCTCTAGATATCAAAAACATGAAAATACTAATATAGTGGAATCAAAGATCTGTGGGAAAGGTGAATAGAGCAATTATTTTATCTGAGTAGAAAACTGAGATCCTGCTGATTAAATAGAGAATGGATGACTCCACTTTTAAGGGGAACAAAGAAGTGACTAAATGAATCAAATGTTTATATTAAATTACCTGAGGTACTTTATTAATAAGAAAAGCAATCTAATTGATGCAGCAAGAACAAAATACTATTGTATAATTCTATGCTCTCAGATATGATGATGATGTTCATCCATCGTGTTCGAAGAGAACCTTGACATCTAGAAGGTTGTGGGCTGTCCACAGAGTGTCCATAGGTGGCTGGTAAGGCCTATATGGGCATGGAATGTTCTGCCACATGTTGGGCCAACATGTGTGGGCAGCATTGTTGCAGCATTTGCAGCTCTGGTTTTGTGGAGTGCTTCCCTCTCTTGTGCTGTGGTTGTTCTTCTGTCTTTAAATGTCTGGTAGCCTTGATGGATCAATGTGTGCCATGTCAATCGATCTTTCCCAGAAGGTGGTGATGATATCCAGGAACTTGAAGGTGGCTTTCAACATGTCTTTGTATCGCTTCCTTTGTCCCTCTTGTGATCACTTTCCTTGCATCCTTGCAACATGGCCTGTCCAGCGTGTCTGGGCTTTCATCAGCAGGGTGTGAACTGATGGCAGACCTGCTCTCACATATTCCACAAAAATGAACATATGACACCAGTCTAGCATCTTAATCTGAAGAGAGATTAAGATTAATTTGAACATATCAAGGTTAAGACATTTTGTAAATTCAAAGAAGCCGATCAAAGACTTCAAATGAACATTATTTTCTGCCTTTCTAGGATTTATACTTTAAATTCATAAATAAAATTGTGAGATTTCATAATCGGATTAAATTTAAGAGGCTTCAGGAATTCATTTTGACATAAATCTTCTTCAACCTAGTGCTATCTAGGTGTTGGGGAATCACAAAACCTATTAATCAAGTAAATGTTGATTTAATGATAGAAGCAAAGCACCTCATGTGTTTCCATGTGTTAAAGTATGGCTCCAATGGAGAGGATTCCTCCCCCCCCCTTTTTTTTTTTTGTTCNCCCCCCCCCCTTTTTTTTTTGTTCAATAAGAAATATTTCAAACATACCCAGATAATAATTTTAAAAAGAAATGCAACTCTCTTCTTTGTGCTTCTTTCCAATCTGTTCAGATACGGGAATGCAGCAACAATTTTTGAAATAAAATAAGTTGTTTCTCAAACAAGTGAACTGCAAATTTTGAATATCCTTGAATAACCAGAACTGTTTAAAGTTTTATGTGACCATAACAAAATCTGTGATTAATTTCTTACTCATGAGAAAAACAGATTATTCATTAAAAATGTAGTCAGTTCTAAACTTGTATGACAATTTTCAATATACTTTCCAATTTACGTTTTTATCCTCCTATTATGGTTCCAGAACATTCAGATTAAAGGATGTAGATAGAATAGAATAGAATACTTTATTGACCAAGTGTGATTGGACACACAATGAATTTGTCTTGGTGTAAATACTCTCAGTATGCATAAAGAAAAGATAGAAATGATATAAGACAATCATATTTGCCTCTCACGGATTGTGTTGGAACAGGTACTGAAGAATAATATGGAGTCAGCACTTTTCTGCAACAAAACATGTTGTGACAAAAACTACAGACACAGGAACAAAGGAGCTTCCAAAACAGATTTCAACACAAAACAGCTAAGCTACATAACATTGATCTCTTGGATCAAGCAGGACCAAAGCCCTTCTGGGACACTACATCTGTTAATCAGGTCACCAGTTCAATTTATCACCACCAGCTGTGTTATGAATAGCTTGTTCAGCAGCTTCACTGCCACAGCTAGTTTTTCTCATTTAATTTCCCTCTGCTTTTAAGTCTTTCTGCCCCAATGAGAGAATCTATGTTTGTAACAGATTATAACAAGTCAACTGACCAGGCTACTTTATGTCATAATAAATGTGTTAGGCTAGAATGTGCCACAAGACATTTTGTTGTTAGAACTAACATATTTTTTCTTGCTGAGATTACAAGCAATGGGATGATTGAATAAAAGCTTCTGAGAGCAAAAGAACAAGGTTTTTCTTAAAGAGGTTTACTAAGACAATCTTTTTTAATTCTCCAATTAATATTTCTATGCTCCCCTACCTGAAGAATAGGATGTCTCTCTAGCAATGAGGACAAAATAAAAGTCACCATATATTTGTCTAATGGGAGACCTAAACCTAGAACCTAAAACATTTAAACATTTGCATACTAATGGCAGAAATGTAAAAAAATCTTTTAGGTTTCTGTTTACTGTAGAAAAGACCATTCAGAGCACTACAAAAAGACTTTCTCCAATCTTTCATAATAAGCCAGACTGCCCAGACAAAGCCATCTCACAGGGTAGTTGTTGTGCGGGGGAAAGGAGGGGGAAGGTGTGTTGGATATGTTCGCTGCCTTGACTTTTTTTATAGAATAAAAAAGGTAGGAAAATGCATAAATAAATAAAGCAATAAGACAAGTACAATTAAAGATGGAATTGAAGGAAAATCTGATATCTCATGAGATCATAAAGGAAAATTACAAAGTAAGAGACAAAGACATGGAGCCATCTGGTAATGATGGTGAACACCTTGAATGTTCAGGTTATATTATTATTATTATTATTATTATTATTATTATTATTATTATTATTATTATTATTAATAACCTTACATATACCGTATATACTCGCATATAAGCCGACTCTAAAACTCAATTTTTTTAAATAAAATTAGGGGGTCGGCTTATACGCGCATAAATCACACAAACGAACTGACATGATGCCACTTCATCGACATTACCATTCAGTTTTCATACATACAGCCATTAAAAATTTGAGACTGCCACTAAATTAAAGTTAATTCCAACAAACATAACAACTCTAATTTCAATATTAATTTTTATAACTGTACCTCAAATAAAAATGCCACATAATTACATCTAATTAAGCACATTTTTTTTTTTTTACTCTGAGCCCTCCATTTTTGCTTTCTATCACCAGATCATAACACGCTGTGATTGTTAGTCAATTCAACATGACACGATTTATCGTGGTTTGTTGATACGTCACACAATACAACATCAGAGGTCATTTAACATACCGGGTAATTAACTTATATTGTTTCACTTACAACAAACAATGCTTAATAATGAACCATATCATCGTGCATTGCATATTGCAACTCTTTTGTTATTAGCACCAAAACAACAACCCCATGGTATTTGGGATCAAGGCTTGATATAAGGGGATCGGCTTATATGCAAGTTTTTGCAAAATTCCTCATTTTGGGGCAGTTTTTTAAGGGTCGGCTTATATGCGAGTTTATATGGTATATTTTGCTACCTCTTCAGAAGCTCAAGATTGTTCCTTGGAGATATCCCTACATTCAATCCTCCCCAAGTCTATGTAACTGTTTTTTGCTGAAAGAAAATAAATGACTTGATGTCTACAATGAATTTCCATTGTGATAGATGTTCAAAGAAGCTAAAATAATCATCCAGATATCTTCCAAATATCCCAATAAAATTCTTGTCTTAAGCCTTCTTAAAACAATTTTTCCCCAAACTAGGAAAATTAGTCCATGCAGTTCTCCGCCTCCCTCTTTTCTTGATCTACTTCTGCCTGGTTTGGTTCTCATAGCTAAGTAGCTTCACCCTTCTTTAGACTGTCAGCTCCTCAGGCAAGTGCTTATTCTATTTTACCCTGGATTCCTCCACACAGCAAAGTGCTTTTTTTCATGAGGAAAGTGCATTGGATCAAAAAGTGGTTCCCCCACAATAATTATAGATAATTGAGAATCTCCGTAAATATTCCACAGCCTACTCTTAATGTACATAGGCAATGAAATTAATCAGTTCTGCTACCGCACAAAACAATTTTCTGTACATTGCAGTCTGCTCAATTTTATCTTCTTTTCCTTGTTTGAGATGTTCCATGTAACAGTGGAAAGTAATTCTTGCTTCATGCTCAGTTTCTCCAAAAGTAAAAATCCTGTAGGGAGAGGAAAAAATTATCCAGGCAACATGGAGCACTTCCTCTATTATACAGAGGAACTCAAACACAAATGAGGACATTGCACTGTTGCCTGTGTGTACAAAAAAAATATCAATAATGTTGAAGACAGTTTGAAAATCTTATGCAAGATCCAGAGGAGAGGAGAGGAGAGGAGAGGAGAAAAGAGAGGAAGAGAAGGGAAGGGGAAGGAGAGAATAGAAAAAAAGGAAGGGAAGGGAGGGGAAGGGAAAGGAACTCTTCTCTTCTCTTCTCTTCTCTTCTCTTCTCTTCTCTTCTCTTCTCTTCTCTTCTCTTCTCTAGAGAAGAGAGTAACATACAGTTGTAGGGAGTAAAGAGGATGGCCTTGAGTGAGAGACAGATGAAAATAAAAATATACTAAACTATTACCCAACAGTTGAAAATAAAAATATAGAATATATCTGGGATACATAGAAAATGTACATAAATGCCTCCAACAAACACTCCCTAAATCACATAGTTACAAAGAGGGGGAGCACACTTAAACTTGCAAGATTATGTTACTAAAGCCAATCTAAATAAAAGTAGACTGTTTGTCTTCTATGATTGTTACTTCTTGGTCTAGTCTGCCTTGAAGGGCTGACAGTCCCTGAGGCTCTGAGCCCAGATTGGATGGGTATTCTCTAATGCAGCATCCCCCAACCTTTTGGGCAACAGGGACATAAAGAGAAGGGGTGTGGTTTCACATCCTGCCTACATCCCACAGATGGGGCTTCACTTGTTTGTGCAGCCCAGTTTCTGGCATGCCGCAGCCCGGTGCCAATCCATGGACTGAGGTTTGGAGACCCTTGTTCTAATGGGCTAATCTGGGGCCCAGTGATTCTTGGACCTGGAGATTGTTCCTCATGCAATGCAGAATGTCTGCAAAGGAAATGTTTTCTCAGTGAGAATGTGATTTGCAAATTGATCATTTCAGGCTTCAGCAGCAGGCTAGCTACGAAATGGAATTTCCATTCTGAGGACATGCCCTTAGCAAAAGATAAGTCGATCTCTCTGAGAAAGGGGATGTGAGGATGAGCCCTCTGTAAGGCCTTAGCCACAGGAAATTTCAGTTAATATGAATTAACTGAATAAAACAGATTGCAGGCATGAGCAAAAAAGCTGTGGCATGCTGCTTAATCTTGTATAAATAAACCAGGATCCTCTCTTCCAGTAAGAGAATTATCATAAGTCCAGACCAGCTTCTTTCACTCATTATACTGGAAAGAAGAGCCAAGCCAGAATAATAAAACAGTGAGAAATTTAACCAGTACTGCATCTAGGATCCATTGATATTTATCAGTAGTATTGGAATCGCTTGATATTCAACTCTTTCAATTATTTGAAGTTCAATTTTTTTTTAAATTTAAATATTTTTAAATTTACCATTTAAAAAAATTGTAATGGCTAAGAGCACTCTTTATGCTTCCAGAATTCTGCAGGCATAAAATAATTTAGCCAGGTGCTATTTAGAGGACTCTAGTCTTATAAGGCAGGGATCCCCAACTCCCAGGCTGACGGGATGCAGACAGCATACAAAACCACACCCCTCTGGTCTGTGGAAAAAAGTCTTTCCATGGAACTGGTTCCCGGTGCCCAAAAGGTTGGGAGCCACTGTTATAAAGGGTGGGCTTGTCAGGCCTGTGGGTGTCTGTCTTTTTAGAAACATAGAAACATAAAAAACTGACCCAGTGGTGGGATTCAAAATTTTTTACTACTGGTTCTGTGGGTGTGGCTTGGTGGGCGTGGCAGGGGAAGGATACTGTAAAATCTCCAGTCAGAGGTGGTATTTGCCAGTTCTCCAAACTACTCAAAATTTCCGCTACCGGTTCTCTAGAACTGGTCAGAACCTGCTGAATACCACCTCTGAACTGACCTCAGAAAAAGATCTGGTGCTCTATTTGAGTTTTTTGTATCCTTTGAATTTATTTTATTTATTTTTTGTTGAATGGACATGTGTTCATCCCAGCATGTTTAAACTTAGTTACTGATGATTGACTCATTACCTTCTCTGGAAGTTGTTTCCAATCCAACTTTATTTCTTTTTGTGTCTATCAAGTGAAGAGTACATCAGACATGTTTCTTGCTTCAGACTGATCAGAGGAACACCCGAATTCTGAAATTTTTTGGGGGGGGCTGCTTTCCAACCCACCCCCACCCCCACCACTTAATAGATAATGATGTTGGTTTTGTCCTTTTGTCATTTCAAGGCCACCTCCTGGATTTTTTTGGGGGGGGAAGGGACGTTGGATTCCATCCATCTCCTTATTCTCAACTATCCTACAAGGCCTGCCCCCCCTCTGCATTTGCTAATACTCCAAGGTATCTCAAAAGAAAAATAAAACAAAAAATAAGGCAGATAGCAGATGTTGCTCCTTCTCCTCCTTGGTCCTGTCATCCCTCCACATTTGCTTGTCTAAATAAGGACAGATGCTGCTGTAAACTTGTGGATGATTGCACAAAATCTTTTAGTGCTTCTGCCTATGTTGTTATATATAGAAATAATCTTACATGTTAAGAGATTTTATATTCTATTCATTTATTGCTATCCCAAAGCAAGGAGAGTAAATTCTAGTTCATATATGGGGAAATTGATTCAGAAAAAGAATAAAGAGGCAATCCAAAAATAAAGCCAATGTTAAGCCTGGGTTTCCCAACCAGGGTTAGGGAGACAAGCTAAACAGAATGTGCAGTGTTAGTCAGATAGGCACACAGATAAAATGAGTGAGCTAAGCTTGTATGTTTATTAACATACAGTAAAAATAACAGATACGCTTGTGCTATCAAAATTATAGTTTATTCCATTATATAGCATAGTCAAAATAACAGTCCAATAGTCATGTATCATTTAGTCAGTCCATTCAGGGATATTCAGTTAGCAAAGTCCATGTAGAATATCCTATGTCAGTTCACTTACAAATCAGTCCTTTGTTCTCTCTCCCGTTCGAGCAATGCAGTCTAGCTTCCAAGCAGTAATCAGGGATCATCAAAGCCAGAGAGAGAGCACGCTGCAGTCTTGCTTCTTTTAAGGTGCTTTCACAACCACTCCCTTAATTACTATCCCACAGTTAAAGTTGCAGACACTTCAACATACAAACCATGATTACTTATTTATTATTTTACCTAAACCAGTTAGGGTAAACAATGTTATCCCTAACAGCCAATGTGAATTTTTAACAAATGTACCAAATAAGCATTCTAATGCAGAAAAAAAATATTTATCAACATTCATTATGTTGCAGTAGTAGTTGTTCTAATCAGTTTACCTGGAACCTTTTTATTATGCGTTGGCAAGAACTAAAATCCTGTCTACAAGGGGTTGCTTTGTTTCAAAAAAGGTTTGAATAAAGCACCTTTTCACTTTTGCTTCACATACACAACAGATAATGCATTTCTTAGAGCAAAACAAAATAACTACTTTGCTTCGTGTCTCCTGAAACAATTTTGTAATGGTGCTATGGAAAGTTTAAAGAGGGTTGTGTAGTGATTACAAAGCATCTTGCTGAAGTAAACTGTATTGCTTTTTCACATCAAAAAGGCAGACTGCATCATCTGTTCATCACTGCCGAACAAACCCAAGTGACCTTGCACTGGCCTGTTGGATCTGGTTGTCATATTCTATGCACTTCAAGAAAGACTACTGTAGTTGGTTTTGTTTCCTGCATTGAGCATTCACAACAAAATAGTATCTGTTTTCCTTTGTTTTTTCTCTCAATCGCAGAGACTGTTAGAGAAATGTGGGCATTGTTCCTAACTACAATTTTCTCTAAGCTTCAAGATATTGCTAGAGAATGAAGGGTATTACATACCTATTTCAAATCAGGATAAGTGCATATTGATCTGAAATCCAATTTGTAATTGCTCTGTGGGCAACAGATCACTTAAAATTCTGGTCCAACTTACCTCTGAACTAGATAGATAACATAGTTAAGAACTTTTTTGGAGACAAAGAATAAAATACCTAAAAAAAACCAAAATACCTCAGATAAATGGAAGGATCTGTCTCATTAATATTATTGAAGTCTATGTTCCGTTCCATTCCATAAAAAGATACAAAGACGAGCAGCAATTATAGTAAAGTAAATAAACTTCAGCAATGGCACTGGGACAGGGATAAATCCTTATACCTGAGGGTAGCAAACCACAATATGTACCTCTTTCTGCAAGCTACTGATAGGACAGCTTTGGCTTTTAAAAATGCATGGTATTTTTTAAATACATTTTACCAAACAAAATAAAGTGACAATTTTTGGAAAAAAAATATGTACATTATGTTCAGACTCTTAAAATATTGAAAAATAATTCAACCACCCTTTTTTTAGCTGGAGGGGACAGATCATATTTCGTGATTTTCAACAGTTGCAATCACTTTTCATATAGGCAATGCCTGGATTAAGAACGATTGACTTAAAGACAATTCTTAGATACAAGTGGGCTGCTATTATTAAAATTGGCAGATGTTGTTCTCCTTCCTTGAGCTGACAAATTGCTGAAGCTACACAGTCTTTTCAGGAACCACTGAAGCTGTGCATTTTTAATATACATGTTTTTGATGATTTTCAGAGTTCCTAAAAGCACTGTGCAGCTTTAGTGGTTTGTCACCTTGAGGAAGGCCAAGACCAAAAATAGAAGCCCACCATTTTAAATAATGGGTTTGAAAGTACACATTCCAAATTACATACCAATCTGAATTAAAGACAGTTAGGAATGGAACCTGTTCTTAACCCACTGCTTTCCTCCTCAGCTATTGCTCATGCGCCTATACTACTATCCAATGAAACAGAAGGAGCTTCCCAAAAATCTGTCACTAAAGTAATGAAAAAAGTTGCAGGATGCAATCTAGGTCAGTCTAGAGGTTTCGTTTTCTGAGCTTTCAGACTTGTGCTAGAGCCCATCCTTAGGGAACTTCTCTCTACTGGAATGTGGTTCCCCCAGGATGGGCTCTAGCAGGAGCCTGAAAACTTAGAACACTAAACCTCAGGTCCTGGGTGAATAACCCAATTGGACGCTGCAGCATTGTCCTGGGATGATGCCTTTATTCGTAATTAAAAAAAATATTTTTACAGAAATAGAAAGCATCTTTTTTCCCAAGGAGCCAGGAGCTAAGGGCAGAAAGAAGGCAAAAAAGGAAATTACAGCACTAGTAATTGGCCTCTGCCATTGATCTTTGATTTACCTTGACAAGGTGATTTGTGCTACCTTGCTTATCATTAATATAGGAGCTGATTTGGAGGGGAGTGGCTTTCCTTCATTCAGTGGCCAAGATTATTTAAACTAACTTTTGCCAGTTCTAGTACCCCTTTGAACTATGGATGCTTTATTCTGACTCAACATGACTGTGACACGGGACGGAAGCACTGTCCTTTTTAAAGTGTGCCATATATGCAAGACAGGGAAAAAAAGAAACAAAGTCACAATTGCCATTCAGATATTCTTTTAACCTCCTGGTTGATTGAACAGCCTGCTTTAAGCATTACCATCATCTCAAAAGGATACTCTAATAGGGATAAATGTATCTATTTGTAGCTTAAATAAGATCTCTATTATTCACAGATAAGAAAAGTCCACATATTCTATACTTTTGAGGCAAAAAAAAATCCCTTGCACTATATATTTGTATGCTGTGTTGCATAATGTATTTTCTCACTCACTACTTATTCCTCTGCATGTTTTCTTTCACAGTATGCCTTCAGCAGACAAGTCAAAACAGAATCATAATGTCATCTGTCTTCTAATCTAAAATCTCTGGCTGAATTCTTTTGGCTGGATTCAACCACTTCATGGCATGTGTATTTGCCTTGTTGGACTGCAATGTGGCCATTCTTAAACCACAGTAGCAAGTTAATGAACAGGTTAAGTTTTTGTTTCTGCAAAAAAGGAAAACATTTACCAAAGCAATATAACAAAATCACATTATTCTTTTATCTACAGGAGACCAAAAGTATTTATTTTTCCTGATGAGTTTTTGGTAATTGTTCTTTCATTTCTCTTCTTCAGCAACTGCAATTATTATAATGTGTCTCTGAGATTTTAGAGTTTTAAAGGGGTTTTTTCCCTAGTTATTTTTACTTTCCTTTCTTGCAATTTAAATGTTTGGGAAAGAATTGCGAATACAGAATATGTATGAATATATCATTGTTACTCAGAATGGGGAAAATGGATAAAAACAAACAATTCCCTCTAAAAAGAAGCCCCAAATGATTTTTCCCATTGCTCATTTTGCATTAACCAGTCCCACAAAGAATATTTTATAAAATTTGGAAAAGCGTATTAAGGAAAAATATGCATGCATATAGATAGTAGTGGAGAAAGTATAGAGATCAGTAGAAATGGTAACCAAAATATCCCTAGGTGATT
The DNA here is from genome assembly GCA_004320025.1 of Laticauda laticaudata. NCBI lineage: Eukaryota > Metazoa > Chordata > Lepidosauria > Squamata > Elapidae > Laticauda > Laticauda laticaudata. Next base: position 16,636 of record BHFT01001556.1, read on the forward strand.
TATAATGAGATGTCATGTCAAGCAGAACAAAACTGAAACCTTTTATCCAGTCATACTGGATAAAATTATGTTGCATGCATTATTAAATTCCTTTGTATGGAGTTTATTTCTGGATTGACATACATAAAATTGTGCATTAAAAATTGGTTTCTTGATCAATAACCATCTGTTTCCAAAGTACTGAGTAACACAGCAGAATGATGGTTTGTACAACTGTTCTGAAGTTAAAGTGGGAACCGAGTTACATTAATTGAGTAAGCTGAGGAAAAGTTAGGATCTGTCCACAAACTAGTTGGGTTGGCAATAAACAAACCAACAATATATGTTTGTACCTTTAAGAGGAAATCACTGGATTCATTTGTACTTTGTTCTGATTGGTTCATGGTATTGCAGATTGCCATAAGAGGGAGCGAGAGATCATGGCTTGCTCTCTTTCACATTGGTATCACTGACATTCTGTATCTCTGACATTCTGTATTTCTGACATTCTGTTGCTATCCAAAGCCCATGTCCCACTGCACCAATGGATGCAAAGAGGATGTAAAACATTAAAAAAAGCTTGCCATCTGTTGGAAAATTGAAAACGCGATGGAATCCATTGTGTACTCACTGCATACATGTTTCATCATGCTCTATCCCTCCAGC
>BHFT01001557.1:0-30549 GCA_004320025.1 Laticauda laticaudata
TCTGAGAAACCTCTGATAAGGAAAATAGTCATTGTAAAAAAACAAGAACTACATAAGAAATAAATAAACATAAAGTTCTAGTCATGGCCACCTATTTTGTAGAAAACTAACAGCTCTGAATCCATATCCTATATTTATATCTCAGGAATATGCCATTTTCAACTAACATGCGTCCCCCTCTATGAGGAATTACTATTGCTAACTAAAATCTGCTACAAATAATATTGTCATTCCTCTAGCTCTGTTAAAGGGTAACTGTATCAAAGCGATAAATATCATCTACTGTTCTAAATATGTTTTTATTATTTTTCCTTCCAACCTTCTGCACCATTAGTATCATGTTGTCTATTAATATATCAACCATTGCCACCTAAATTATTTGCCTTAACATCCTTTAAAATATCTGCAAAAGTAATCTTAACTCATCGATTTCTTTACTTTCACTGTAAACCATCACAGCAACTTGTCCAAATGTAAAACTGCATATGCAACACACATGATTTTTGGATAAAATGATGCTTCATCCTTCAATCCCTTGCCAAATAAGCACTTATTTAAATCTTAACTGACGTCCATCTACTTACAAACGCTCTATCTAAAATAAGACTGGAACTCCTATCCCATTCAAAAAATATATGTCACAAAACATACATAACTCAACAATCCATTAACCGGAATACTCTTATCTAAACACATACACAACTCTACTTCCTGGGACCTACCAGTACCTTGATCACACAGCCAAGTGTATTCAGCAGTCTACCCAGTCTGGGAAATAGAATGAATAGTCAAAACCGTGCAACACATCTGCCTTCCCACCCATCTATTCCTACCCCAAGTCCCGCTGATTTCGTCTTTTTGCCATATTAAACGAGCTGAAACAGTTACTTGAAGAATGGTAATTGCAGTTACCTCCCCTGAGTCAAGTAATCGTCTTGTTTTTTGTCAGTACTTCCCTGCCACAGCCAAACAAATCCACAACCACAAAGCCAAGCAGCCTCCACAAGCCACACCACACCCACAGGCATGCCCACATAACTTTAAGTAAAAAACTGAATCCACCACGATCACTTTAAAGCACCAAGGTCTTTAATCATAGTTGACTACACTCGGTAAGAACAAAAATACAATTTTCTTGGAGAAACATCAGTGAGGAAGTCCTTCCCAGAGAATAATTGTTTGTCACTCAAAGTGCGGTAATGGACATCCTTCAGAGACTTAAAAAAGACCTCTGTAGACTAAATGCATGATCTATCAATAATACATCTACACATTGAGATGCCTTTCATAAATCACAAATCCAGTCAACTCATTCAATCATGTTTAATTCAAAATTGATTACTTTAGAATACGAGAAACCTCCAAACTTACCATCTTGATACCTGTAGACCTCTTAACTTAAAGATATTTAATAATCTGAAAAATTAAAATAATAAATATATTTGAAAATTATTTAAAGCCTAAATGGAGTAACAAGAGTTGAACACTTTATGTTCGCAAACGGAAAAACAATAATTAAAACTGAACACTAAAAGTAAATCCATAAAGAAATTATTATAAATTTAAAATGTATAACCATAGAAACCAAAAACTTCGTGCAAAAACAATTAAATACATTATCAACTTCTTTACCTAAAAGTTTTATAATGGAACTATAAGCAATAGACAGAAACAAATCATATTCAATTTATAACTAGAAAAATTAGAATTTTAAAAAAATCTATCTGATGGACTTAATGTATTGAAACATTTAAAACAACAACATAGATAAAACAATAAAAAGACAAAAAAGAAAAAACTCGATGGACCAGCTGAAATGCCTTCACAATTGTAAGTACATTGGGATAATTGTGACATCCGTTTTCTTATGGCTTCATGAGTGAAATATACGTAAATTCCATCAAGTATTTCGGGTGTCTGAACTAACCAAAATTTCGCTACTGTTCTCAGAACTCCTAACCTCTAATTACCACCTCTTAATTATCTTATAAAGTTGAAATTTCTTTAAATACAGATCTTATAAATAATCAAATCCGCACATTTGCAAGAAGAGAAAAGTCAATACTCGGGCAATCAAAAAATAAAAATTTGATGTTCACAAAATAATATTGATAGTGACTTTTTCTAAATCAGAATTAAAAAATATACCTACACATATGTTGTAGTAAATAAAGAATTTTAAAAAAAATTATGTAACAAAAAAAAATAACATATATATTAATTTTCTCATTAATTTAAGCCAGTTCCATTCTTTGTGTCTTTGTCTTTCTTTATTTTCAATTTCTTTCTGCACTTCTCATTAAAAATGCTTATTACTTTACCATTAAAAACTTTTCTCCTTTTTCTTTTAAGCAACAAAACCACGCCAACAAGCACGTCCTGAGAAAAAAAAATTAAAAAGGAATTTTTACTGCCTCTAATAAACTTATGTAATAAAGACGGTCTCTTCATGCGCTCTTCAATGCCAAGATCATTGTAATTACTCTATCCTGCCCATCTAATCAAGCCACTCCGATTCAAAAATAATGCAAAAAGATAACGGACAACAAAATTCAGAGCTCATCATTTATTCCAAAATTCCCAAATGTGCATAACCATAAGAAAAAACAAAGAACATGCTGTTTACCATGATACAAGAGAGAATGATAAACATCTAATCTTCCTTGAAAAATTGAATGACCAATAGCGAATTACGATCATATAATTAGCGTATTATCACAGACCCTATAGATCATATCTATGCAAACATCACTGTCCAACATAGTTAATTCTCACTCCTGATAAAAAGATGCAGTCGTGCAAGCACAGCATCAAGAAAAAACCGCGCCACATACACTTCTAATAACACCAGATTCAGTCATTTAAAAGAGACTGTCCTACTCCTGCCCTTGAAACTAAGAACACATCACCCCTCACTCGACTCCGAAGCTTCTCTCTGCGTCTGTCTCTCCCCTCTTGCTTCTCTTCCCCCCTGTTGCGGCTTGTCTATCTCTGCTGCTTCTCTTGTGCCTCCGCGTTTCCTTCTGGCTGTGTTGTGCCTGCTCTATGCTTCCCTGCTGTTCTGCTTCTCGTGTGCTTCCCGCTCTGCCTTACCACCCCAAGCCTCAAATCCCTCCCAAGCCCGAATCTCTCCAGCCCTCATAAAGACGCAAAGAGGAAAGAAGGAGAAACGGACCCTTTAAGCAGGGAGAATGTAGGTGCTTGAATGGCTTAAGAGAAAAAGTACTGTTAGAAACACGGACTACGCTACAGCCAAAGGAACAGTCAGTTTGATAGACAATGCAAGAGATCTTACAATCAAACTACTCCTGGATGGTGTAACACATCACGACTGGTAGTCAAGCTACACCTAGAACAGCCAGTCCTGGCGTTCAAGTAACTGGACTGGTGCTGTTACTCAAGGCCAATTGCATGCTCTGAGGGTAAATCGGCCAGTTGTAGGACACCTCTGAACTACTCCTCGCCTCAGACAGCACAGACAGCATCCCTTCCACCAGGAGACAATGCTACATTTCAGCGGTGCATGTGTCCTCTGAAGCCGCCACACATAGAATCCCTGACAGCTGCACCCCCATGCGAAGGTACATTCAGGATCCCTGGTCACAAATGGATAAGAATAACATCACCACCATAACAACCAAACCCACACTCACAGCCCAGCTCCACCTCCACAAGAAAGCGCAAGGAGGCGGAGGCCAGATTGGAGGGGCCAGTAGCCACACGGTCCCTGTTGGAGATCAGGGACACAATCAAAACACACAGATCTCTCTCTCACGTCCACACAACATACCACGCAGCTGGAAGCCTTCATCACTACGGAGCAACCCTCATCGGACCACTGCCCGAGGCCCAGAACCAGGATAATGAAAGAGAAGAGCAGCATTCTGCACAACCCTCAGCCCAGCTGAACCTGCTCCACGCATCCAGGTCGATCCTCCAAGCCAGGCATTCACACGCCTCTCCACCCAAAGCCCATCACTACCAAGGTACAAACCGAGGACTTCCCACAGCAAAAACAACCTTTCCATCCAGCCCAGCACGCACACAACAGAACGCCTTCACCTCACCCAGAGCAGACCAGACAGCCCCACACACCTCTATCCCACCACAAGCCAAACCCTCAACGACAATCTAATCGATCAGTCTGCTTAGAATCAGTCCTTGAGAGGCCTCTCAATCTCCCAGATGAGTCAGCTCTCTGACAGCCTCCTAAAACCATCCCCTGTTGTCCCTCGGGCCAAGCCCCAATCCCTCAGACTCACACTTCAGCCACAGCCACACTCCACACCCCCTCTGACGCTGGAACATGACATGCTAAACAAGACGAAATAGCCAAACGGGAGTGTTACTATTTTATTTTGCTAAGACACTTACTTTTCATTGCTTTAATAAAGCAACATTTTCTTTAGACATTATTAATAAAGTTATCTCGCTCAACACACTTTGTTCATATTTTACTAAGAAAGTTGGAAAACTTTGAAAAAGATAAGCCTTCAAGCTTGGGATGTAAGAACTGTGGATAGGTAACGCATCAGCTGGATAGTAAGAATAGTGGGGAGATAAGGAATTTGATGTAAAGAAAGCGTGGGATAGCAGGACACTGGGGATAATAAACCTCCATGCAAGCATAGGGCGACTGGATGCCCCTCCACACCACACTTATGCCCTTTTTTCAACAACAATTTATTCAATTCAACCAATTTCAAAAAAAACAAGCTCTAGAAGCCCCTACATGTAGACCACTCAACCAACATCACAATCTCAAGGTAAAGACAGCTCAAGAAAGGCAATCCTACACTATCATCCTTCCTGCACCACGGGTCTCCATCTGATGCAAACCATTTGCAGAGTTGCCTTTCTTCCTCACGGAACTCGTGGGCCTTGACACCACATGTCACAGTCGCCTGCTCCATTCCGGCAGGCTCCAATGTCCCCATTCCTGATGCCCACGTTCGCACCACGGTACGGTCGAACCTGTGCAATCAAGCAACTCTATGCCCTCACAGTCTGGTACTCATTTGGGGAAAGTACTGGAAACCTGTTGGCGCAGTTCTGAGTGTCAGAGGCCAGGTGCTCAAGTCATCCACCTCAGCTCCAGGGTCCAGGTGGACAGACTGGTGTTGCTTGGTCAACCTGGTCTCAACGCTGCACAAATTCATTCAAAACACTTTATCTCATGAATGCTGGGATTACGAGGTCGTTCACTCCCTCACTCCACTCATCACTTAGTCATACAGTCCAAACCCACTCTTCTCCCGACCATCACGGACCCACCACAGCTCGAAGTCCCTCTCCCTTGCGTAGAAAAGGTAAACAGCGACAGGCGGTCTGGTGTTAGATCGCGCTACCATATAGTGGTATGATCCATGGATACTCAAGATATGAAGAGCAAGACCAAGGTGAAGAGCGTCGTACGGCCACGGCTGCCGACTTGAATAACCTGGGAGATCCAGGTATTCTCCACCTTTCAAGGACATACGCGTAGTCCGCTTGGAGTCCTCACATACTACCTAGACATACCAAACATCTAAATCTCCAGAATCACTCCAATCTACAAACGTTTCTCTGTCTTAATGCTTTTATAGAGCGAATGCATCCGCTTACATCCGTTCCATTTCCAGCACTAATCTTGGAATCTGTGTACCTTTCACTTCTCCCTCATTCCATTTCAGCGCAGATAGAAGATATGTCATATCAGCGAACGTAATGATGACAACACGAGAATGTGTTGCCCGATTGTTCGCGGATCGAACATTAATGCATTCATTTCCGCTCAACAAATTGTGCAGCTCAAAACTTCATTGGCGTATTAATCGCAGTGGCACTGCCATGTAATAGCGTATGAAACCGTAAATGCAGGATACACAGAGATCTCACTTTTCCAAGGACGGCAACTTTTGCCTTTAACTATCCTCTTAGGCATCCATGGTGCAGTGGACAGGCTTAATTTCTTTCCTTTTCTGCTCTGACCATCCGGTGACCTAATGGATCTTTTTACATTTCTGTTTTACAGATTGTTCGTTCTTATTCAGATGTATATAGGCAATTTTTTTCTCCAAACTAAGAGGTGGTGCATTTTGGTACCTTCATATAATCTCTGAAGCCCTTTCAACAAATGGCAGATGTGTGACTGTGGCAAGCTTTCTTTGAAGGAAATGAATCTTATCACACATAAGATTCCTAATGCATTCTTTCAAAATTAATTAAGTGATACTGCACATATATAAACACATACATTGACTCAGGGCTGAACTGCAGTGCCCAGTTGCCCCAACCAATTCTTCGGGAAGATATTAAAAAAAAAAAAAANACCAATTCTTCGGGAAGATATTAAAAAAAAAAAAAACCAGCATCTTCTACTCATATCCAATCCATTGCAATCATGTCTTCCATCTGTGATTTCTTACTCCATAGTAAAAAGTATGATTTCTACCTGTGCTGTCCACTTAGTCTGCTATGCTATACTTCCCTTTGTGATTCTTCTTTTCCAGTCTCTGATTACTGTCCTTCATAGCTGTGGTATCATGGGCTGCTGAATGGACTGCCTAATTCAGAAGGAACTTTCCTAGGGTTTAACACACCAGAATATTGAACTCTCTCTCCCTGCAAGAAGGCAAGTTCTCTGAACCCAGAGGAGCTTTAACTGATCTGTTACATGTGTACCATGAATACTGTATACTTTCCTTTTTAAGCTGGTGGTTACACTTTCAAAAAAATAAGCCCTTTTTTATTAGTTATATTACTCTCTCACTCTAAAAAAAGTTTCTCTCCAGAATTAAAACATCAAGCAAAATGCAAACAACAACCACTTTTTAAAAAAAGTCTTTTCTTGTGTTGTTCTCAAGTTTTGCTCCCTAATTTTACTGCTGCATTTATTGAGACTCAAAAGAGATGCAAAAGCATGTTTTTTAAAATACTTGCTTAACATGTAAGAAATAGTTTGAAATTAGGCATAATCTTTTTCTTTTTATTACTATTTTTGTTTGCCTGAATTATCCACTTTACCACTGCTCCTCCTCGCACCATTTTTAATCAGTGTACTATTGTTCAGTTGTTCAGTTACTTCCAGATCTTTGTCACACAGTGGAAATAATTTTATAGGGATTATTATCCAATACCAACTGCTTCTTTTTTGAATGATATTATTCAAATGATGTTTATTACCCTGGATGAATACATTCTTTATAGTATGATGATAAATCAATAAGAAAATAATGACTGTTCTTAGAACATAGGGTTCTGTTTGCTTCTCTCTCTCTCTCTCTCTCTCTCTCTTTCTGTCTCTCCCCTCTTTCCCCATATATGTGTGTCTGTATATATGTGTATATATGTATCTGTATATGTACAAACACACACACACACACACACAGCCAAAAACAAAACCACACACTCATATACTATATATATATAATATGTGCTGTTCAGCTTCTTCGGGTATTCGCAGCGTTAATTGAGTTGCTGCTTTAAGTTTATATAGGCAATGTCTTCGCAGAATCTCATCCTGCATTCATCAGGCATTCGTTTGTTAATAGAGGTTTGTATGTGGTCAAGAGTCTCACAGTCTTTTGGTTTTTAAAGCCTAATGAGGCAGATGAGATTCTGTGCTAAGAAAACGTTGCTACAGACACATGTAAGTACCCACGCCGAAAATTTTAAAAAAAACATTATATATATATATATATATTATAATATATATACTATTATATTTATAATATATATATATAATATATATATAATATATTATTATATGATATATCTACGATCTATCTATATTATCTATCTATCTATTATCTATCTATCTATCTATCTATATGTTTTTTAATTTTTAAACTTAAAGCACTTACAATATGACATGGGAATAATATACCCAAAGGAGCTGAACAGCCACAATTCCATTACCCGCGGAACAACTTAAAAACACCAATAATATATATATTTGTGATGATTGGCAGATGAATTCTGCTGAAACGTTGCTAGCAATTTAACCCAAGAACTACAATATGGTGGATAATACCAAGAACTAAACAGCACACACATATATATCTCATTCGTCATCTTCAGGCCTGTGTTCTTGCCTTATACTTTCCAGAGTAATGTGAGCTGCAGCTTGTTTTTTCTTTTAACTGCCAAGTGGGGTGACTTGACTGGTGGGGCTGGCTGTGTTCGATTGGTGGGTGATTGGTTTTCATTGGTTGGGCCTGCTGTGATCTGATTGATTGGGGGGTTGCTGGTTCGATTGGCTGGGGGTTTCTGTTCAGAGTGAGGGCTTGTGCTGTGGTTTAGATCTTGTGTGGCCCTCATGGGTGTGGTCGGTTCATTCTCGCATGTAAGGTATTCGTTTGTTGATGAGGGAGGTTCAAATGGCTGGTAGACGGGAGAATCATCTCTTTTATTCATGCTGTGTGGGCGTTTTTCTATCTCTATGCTCTCTCTGACTTATTCTGTGTTGAAAATGTGTTCAGTTTTGCGCAATAGTTCTAGTGTATTTTTAATAGTCAATCTCATGTCCCTTGGCTTTGAAGGTTTGGACTAGCGGATCAGAGTTTGGGTGAGTTCGGTCTTTTTTGATTGGTTCTTGTGTTCTTTCAAGTGCGTGCACTAATTGTCTTCTGTTGGTCTTGCTACCCGATGTATGTGGTTTTGGAGCATTGCAGAGGATCGTTCGTATACTCCTTGATTTAATAATTTATGATATATATATATATATATAATATATAGTTATATATATATATATATATATATATACTAATATATAATAGTATAAACATATACATATACATATACATATCATCTATATATATATATATATAATATTATAATATATATATATATGATATATATATTATTATATAATAGTATATATATATAATCATATACTCACGTATATCTGTATTTCTCATAATAAATGGAATACTTCTCAGCATGTGAATGCTGACAACTTTATACATGGTTGAAAATAGAGAGGGACTGGTGAGCAGTCCCATTCAAATTGATGAACTATTTATTTTAGAAAGAAGAGCACAATCTGGTTTGCTTGGTTCCAACTGACAAACCAATTGCATTAAGCTGACAATTTCCCACAAAAGGAGTGAATGTCATCATTTAAGACAAATAGCTGTCTAAGATGTCACTTCATTTTCTATCCTTTCCCATCTATCCCTCCTTTAGTTTAAAAACAATATTAGTTCCCCTCATCTTTTCCGTATGGAAAAGAGACCAGTATTTACCCTCCCTCTTTCTGAATGTTAGTGAACATAAGATGAAGGATACAGCAGTGAAAAGTAAATTCATTTAACAGTAACTTTGTACCCTTGTCTCAGCAAGGAAGGTGACCGAGTGAAACATGTCCTGCTTCACTGCTCTCTATACGGAGAGTTATATTGTTTTTATTGCCCTGATTAATTAAAAGAAAGACAGATGTGGGAATTGACTCCCTGATTCTATAAGTGTTGATCTTGATGCAGCAGCCACCATCATATGTATGTTTACAATGGGCAAATCTGAGTATCAGTGGAAACATCTAGCCTTCCAGATCTGTGTATCTGCGCCATCTCCAAAGATGGCACTATTATTCTCTCACAAGAATTGGGCAACTACATGTGATCTTGCTGGAATTAAGATGCCTGCCCAAGCACATTTGTAGAAATGAACATGGAAGGTTACTGAGCCTTCTAAGTCCATGATGATCTTAGAAGAAGAAGAAGAAAAAATTAAAGTGCTGTTTGTCACTTGATTATTGGTCACTTGTTGGTGGTAAATGTACATATATATCCTGCAGCAGGTCCAATTTTAGGCATAGGCACCTAGGCAGTTTCCTAGTGCATCAAATTTGGGTGGGTGGATGTGTGTGCCAAAATTGAAAAGACTTCCAAATACACAATATGAGTATAAAATCTGATAAACTTTCCTGATTGCTTTACTATTTTTTCCTCTACAATTTTTAGAATAGAATAGAATAACAGACTTGGAAGGTACCTTGGAGGTCTTCTAGTCCAATCCCTGCTTAGGCAGGAAAGCCTATTTCAGACAATGGTTGTCAAATCTCTTCCTTAAAACTCTCAGTGTTGGAGCACCCACAACTTGTGAGGCAAGTTGTTCGACTGATTAATTGTTTTAGCTGTCAGGAAATTTCTTCTTAGTTCTAAGTTGCTTCTCTCCTTGATTAGTTTCCACCCATTGCTTCTTGTCCTACCCTCAGGTGCTTTGGAGAATAGCTTGACTCCCTCTTCTTTGGGGCAGCCCCTGAGATATTGGAANTTTTTTTTTTTTTTTGCCAGCTGCAGCATACTGCTGGCTCATATTTAAATGATTGTCACTAGGACTCCAAGATCCCTCTCACAGTTACTACTATTGAGCAAGGTACCACATATACTGTACCTGTGCATTTTGTTTTTCTTGACTAAATGTAGAACCTTACTTTTTTCACCATTTTCAAAATGCTTATCCAAAAAAGACAGCTGAGTACTAGTGAACAGCGTGGACCTCAAGAAGCTGGTTATGTTATCAAAATAAGAGAAAGATCTGACAGAAAGGTCCTGAGCAATTGAGTTGTCTGACTACCACCTTATCTAAGTATTTTTTTAAAAAAATTCTTATTTATTATTAAATTTATATGCTGCCCATCTGACTGATAAAGCAACTCTGGACAGCTTACAAATAGTAAAAAGATAAATATAAAAACAATTAAAATAAAGTAGAGTTGCAAAACAAACAAACAAACAAACCACAAAGGGCTGGATGGGGACTAAAGTGAAACCCAGGAAAAAATTACATCACATTCTATATTCAAGGTTAGATATAATTTTAGAGGGCACTAGAATATGACTTTGCCTAGAGCAGGGGTCTCCAACCTTGACAACTTTAAGACTTGTGGATGTCAACTCCTAGAATTCCTCAGCCAGCAAAGCTGTTGAGGAAATCTGGGAGTTGAAGTCCACAAGTCTTAAAGTTCCCACGGTTGGAGACCCGTGGCCTAGAGCACCAAAATATCCTGCCTACAGTTGAGTCACATAGTCATACACATCTTTAAAAAAAATGTGAGGGCTTGCTAAGTAAGTCAAGATTTGCTTCCTTTAGAGTAGCGTGGCCACAGTTTGGCATTTCATACAATGAACTTGGTATTCTGGGGAAGAAAAAGCCACATATCCTTTACCAGTGAGTGGTTTGTGAATAAAAGCCAGGTTAATAATGGGCAGGCTGAAAGTTCACTTAGCTAGAAATGAAGCCATTTGGAGTGATCCTGTGAACCCTCAGTCACAAGAAGCCAATCGCTATAAGTTATTGGATCTGAGGCAAGCAGGCGACCATCAATTATTTCTCCAAAAATTGGTACCAGTAATGCCTTGAGGGCCAGGTTGTATTTGACAGCAAAGACCAAGCCCATGAAATTGCTTGAAGCTCAGAATCTATTGTGGCTATAGCAGTAATTGAGATCTGCCCCTGCTGGCTGCAAAACCCCAGGATGGACAAGTGCACAGGTCCTGGAAAGAACTGGAAGTAAGTTTCTTCATTTCCTTCCCCAGACAACCAGCTGTACATTTTGGGACTTAGCTGAGTCCTTTCTTTTTCTCTGAATAAAGGAGTGTGAAATATTCTGATTAGTCAAAATAGACTTCCTCCCCTGCCGTGCACGGCTGCTTCCTTTTAGCGGCTCTCCCATTAATAATTCAGAAGTCAGCTGGATCCTTGTTTAGTAGTCTCAAAAGGAGATAGAGAAGCACAACACAGATGAGCTTTTCAAGCTTTCATCAATATATAAACAAATTCCAAGAGAGCTTTTTCATTCCAACTAGTTCATCTGGGTTCTCAACAGCCTGACTTTGTCCATCAAGTTCAAATCATTCTGTATCAGATTTTGAGCCACCAGCCTAAACTTACTGGTATACTCTATTTTAGCTCTCAGACCCTAGTGTAGATGTTAAATATGTCTGCTAGCCACCTCAACTACAGAACATCTTCAAAGAGTAGGCACTATTCTCTTAGGAGACTGGAAAAACCTCAAAGCAGAGGATTTACAGAAATCAACTTCTGAGCCAGTCAATAAACAAATCAATCATTCAGCCTAAGGGAACTCCTAACCTTCTAGCTGGAGAAACAAGATATGGTTGTTATGGAGAAAAAAAATCTGGACCACCATCATCATATTTGGGGGAGAGAAACATGCAATTTCTATTGTAGTATGGCAAACAGCTTGGACTACAAGTTAATTAATTGAGCCTTTATCTCCATGATGAGTAATTGTGCAACCTTTTAAGCTGTTTCCTTGTTCTAGTCTTCGCTTTTAGAAGGTGCTTAGGAGAAATGATGCTCCAGGAGAAAGTAAATCAGCTAGCTATAAATCAGGAAATCCATTTATGGTTGTACTTACTTAAAAAGCCATAAATCAAACTTTAGCTGGGTTTCTGGTTACAAGAAGTCAGCAGCATCTGAGTCAATTTGAGACTTACAAGAAGGATTCTTTCAAGAATTTGAAGTGAAGCTGCAATAGTGAATTGTAGTTGACATGCTCCCATCCACAGATCAGGAATTCCTGTAGCATACATAACACCTACTTTCAATACAGACTGACACAGAAGGTGTTCCAGCAGAGAATCTCCTTTCTGTGGAATTCACACGCACACCCACACATCCTTTCCATACACTGTTAATGCCATTCTCAAGGGTTGAGGGATCTTGCTTCCAGTTCCAGATCAAAATCCTCCATTCACCAGTCCTTTCCTTGCTGGGCTGAAACTTTGTTCTTCAGTTTCCAAACTGAGAAATTCACTTGCAAAAATTATGTGTCCAACTGGGCCACTGAGAGGTAGCAGACTGCCGACACATAATATGACATGTGGTAGAGCAGCTTGCAAATTGATTCTGTGGGGAAAGTTAACACAACTTAAGGAGCATCCAGTTCAAGAAAAATCTCTTATGGGGGTGGGGGATAAGAGTTGTTTTTAAAAAATATATATATTCAGAGAGAATAGATCAAGGTAATAGATCAAGGCAGTAAATATAGACAAAAAGAAAACCACAAGGTCACAAGGATAAACGTGCATGTCACTGACACAAAATTATCACTTCAGTCTCCAAATGCACATTTATAAAATTTTTGAAAACCTTCCCAACTGTTAGAGTAAGAGTTTATATCTGAGGAGAGCACATTTCCCAGGAAGGAAGTCTTAGCAGAAGATGCTTCATTCTAAGTCCCTCTCATTCACACCTCTTGAGTGGGGACTCTGAGGCAATGCTTTTTGAAGGCACACCTTGGAGCAGACCTCTGAGCAGGTAATTTCAAAGATACCCAGGCCACAATCTATAAAAGAGTTTAAATGTGATAACCATCCTTTTGAGGCATGCCCAGAAATGCATCATCAACCAATGAAGCTTCTTCAGTTTTGGTGTTATATGAAATATTGAGTCATCTTGGTTAGCTGCATTTTGCATTAGCTGAGTTTCTGGGTCATCTTCAAAAGCAATAACATCACACCGTAATGATATGTGAGAAAGACCTTGGCAAACTGGGCAAAGAAATAGCCAGTAGCTGAATAGTGGGCAGAAAAAGAGGAGTCATAGTTTCTTGGGCTTGTAACAGAGGCCAGGGGCAGGGAAGGAGAATTATACTTCCATACTTGCAAGGTTCTGTCAATATGGCTTTGCAATAAAATAGAAATAACTCATCTGGGCACAATTCCTCTCTCTGGTTTGCCCCACATGGCCAACACATATAGAGCATGACTTTAAAACAAAACAAAGATTGTTTGAGCCTTACAATTTGGGAGAAAGGAAAGAACCAGTGAAGCACCATTATCACTGGATATAAATTCTATGCAAAAGATCAGAATGAGTCTATTTGGGAGAAAGCCACCCTTTTTGTCAAAAAGGGCACTGCAGAATTGCAAAAGATAGAACTTAACAGACAAGCAATTTCTTCCACTAAACCACAGCCGGTATCTGTAACTATCTCAAAAAAGCAGAGTCAGATTAAGGATGCATTATTCTGTCCATGACTAGGAAGTTGAAACTGATTTGTAGATGGAAAAAGAAATTAGAGAAGCACCCAGAAAATAAAACTATTATTACAATGGGCAATGAAGTTAAAATTGAGGGCAAGAGGGATGGCATATAAATTTAATAAATAAATAGTTGTACAATAGCACTGCATTTTTCATGAACGTATACCAAGGGGGAGGAACAATCCAAACAATATTATCTATTTTGAATATTTTTCTGTTTCCCTAACTTTTCTTTCATCTTTACTCTTATTAAAAATATCCATTAAGAAGACGAGGAAACAGGGCTATGTTGCTTTTTGATCCATTGTACAAAGCAATATGTGTGAAACACACAAGTATCTACAGGGGAAAATAAGAGGTTGAGGGTCAGGACCTAATGAATCATACATCTTGATGGCATGACAAAATGTGACTTACATCTTTGCATCATATGTGGGAACACAAGGACGTATAGGCAAAGTTTGTGTCATTTTCTCACCATATGGGCATCATCATCATCACCATCATTCTGGCATAATCCAGATTTGCTGCAGATGTCAAAGCATAAATTCATCTAAATCACAAAATGAATGTTGTGCTGTTGTGGCACAAGCTCTTTCCCTTTTTGTATCAATGTATATGTGTATGTGACATTATTTGTCTCTTTCCATACAGACCCTTCTAAATAAAGCATATTGTCTTCTTTAAGGGCATATAATTAATGGGAAAGGCAGTGAGATGTCTTAACCACCATATCTACCCTGAGGTATTGGTGGGAGAGGATCCAGGTATGGTCTTCTATAGCAGCAGGCCTCTATTCACATTCCAAGTCATGCTTAAGTACACCTGGACAGCAGGGAGTAATTACCTTTTTTCATTTTCTGCTGGTTTATTCTGAAAATGTCATTTCAGACTCTAATTCTGTGCATTGATGGATTGCACTCAGTAATAACATGATTAGAGTGAAGTTTCCCCTCTAATTATTTGAGGTGCGTGCCATATAATTTTAATCACTTTGCAGTCACACAGGTTTTTTTCCTCTTGTTTTTGAATATCCAGGTCTGACTGTTACTTCTATGTTATACATTGCTCAAAAAAATAAAGGGAACACTTAAACAGCACAATGTAACTCCAAGTCAATCACACTTTTGTGAAATCAAGCTGTCCACTTAGGTAGCAACACTGATTGACAAACAATTTCACATGCTGTTGTGCAAATGGAATAGACAACAGGTGGAAAGCAGAGACAGGTAGCAAGACATCCCCAATAAAGGAGTGTTCTGCCGGTGGTGACCACAGACCACTTCTCAGTTCCTATGCTTTCTGGTTGATGGTTTGGTCACTTTTGAATGCTGGCTGGCTTTCACTCTGATGGTAAGCAGTGAGACGGAGAGTCCTAGCAACCCACACAAGTCGGCTGCAGTGTAAGTGTAGCTCAATCCAGGATGGCACATCAATGCGAGATATGAACAAGAAAGTGTTTGCTGTGGGTCGTATCAGCGGTAGTGTCCAGAGCAATGGAAGCACCACGAGGAGACAGGCCATGTACCATCAGGAGATGTGAGGAGGCTGTAGGAGGGCAGTACAAACCAGCATCAAGGAGCCGCTACCTAGTGATTCACCTTGTGCAAGGAGGGACAGGAGGAGCACTGCCAGAGCCCTGGCAGAAATGCCTCCAGCGAGCCACAAATGTGCATGTGGCTGGCCTCAACAGTTAAATAACAGACCTCCATGAGGGCCCAAATGTCCACTAGGTGGGGTTGTGCTTACAGCCCATACACTGCAGGTACCTTTGGCATTGTGCCAGAGAACACCAAAGATTGACAAATTCCACAGCACCTGGTGCCAGGGCTGTGCTCTTCACAAGATGAAGCAGTTCAGCACTGAAGCACATGTGACAAACGTGACAAGGTTCTGGAAGACGCGTGGAGCAATGTTTGCTGCCTGAAATATCCTCCCTATGCAATGAACCGGTTTGGCAGTGGGTTAGTAATGGGTGTGGGTGGTATTATCTTTTAGGGGGGATACGCAGCACAGCCCTCCAATGTGATCCACTCCAGAGAGTAGCCTGACTGCCGATTAGGGTACCGGCAGAGATGAGATCCTCATGACCCGCTTTTGGAGACTATATGCTTGGTGCGGTTGCGCATGGGTTCCTGCCTCATGCAAGACTATGCTTAGATTCATGTGGCTGGAGTGTGTCCAGCAGTTCCTGCAAGATGAAGGGCCGCATTGCAAGTGCTTAGACTGTCCCATCCATTCCCACAGATCTGCAATCCATTGGAGCCACATCTGGACATTCATGTCTTGCTCTCATCCAACCAATGCCAATTGCGCCACAGACTGTCCAGGAGTTGGGGGATAGCTTTATCCATTGTGGGAGGAGATCCCCTCAGGAGACCTCTGCCACCTCATCAGGGAGCATGCCAGGTGTTTGTTAGGGAGGTCATACAGGCACAGTGGAGGCCACAAACACTACTAGGGCCTCATTTTGACTTGTTTAGGACATTACATCAAAGTTGGACAGCCTATAGTGTTTTTTGTCCACTTTAAATTTTGAGTATAACTCCAAATCCAGAGCTCCAGTGGGTGGTAAATTTGATTTCCACTGATAATATTTTGTGTGATTTTTGTGTCAGCACATTCACTATGTCATGAACCAAAGTATTTAATGAGATATTTTGCCATTCATCTCAGATCGTAGGATGTCTATTTTTGTGTTCCATTTATTTTTTGAAGGCAGTGTATATACAATGACTGTCAGAGGTAGAAGACCTTGTTCTGTTGTGGGACAATGAATGACTCGAGACCCAGTGATACCTTCACTCTTTTCATTTGTCTCTCTGTGACTGCTCTGTAGCCCCAGAGGTCCCCCCGCAAGCCCGCAAGCCGTCTTTTATTAGCGGCTGCTGCGCGGCTCATGCCCAGTTGAACGGCTGTTTAAAATTCCCCCGCCGTCAGGCGGATCAATCAATGCAACCGATTTGACAAATATTCAAAATATCAGGTAACACCCTCCCCACGGAGGGTCAGTCCAACCATTAGGCTTCCCTGGGTAACATAGTCACGGTAAATAGGCTCTTATGGGGTTCTACTGGGACCTTGCGATTTAGTGTGGGTGTTTGTCTTTGGACTGTTTGAAGGTTCGCTGTTTTCTGCCCGTCCCTTCTCCGTGGAACCTCTGGAAGGTAGAGTCAGCCATGCCACCCCCCTGTCTATTCAGGCTAGTAGAGTCGGCTTTGGCTGCTCCTGCCAGAAGTGGCATTCGTGTTGATTTTTTCGCTGTGCCCGGTTCCTTCTTCTGAGAAGTCTTTTTCAGGTATGTGATTTCGATTTCTTAGAAGGTTTCTACTTGTGGTGTTGGGTGGTGAATTGTTGTTAGAGTTTGTTTTAATTATTTCTCGTGTTTGTGGAGGGCCCTCCCCGCTCTCCTTCTCATTTGTGTTTTGAGGGGTCTTCTCTCCCTCTCTGGTGGTTTGGTTATTCTTTGGTTTAATTTTTGATGTGGGTTCATGTGTGTGTAATATGTTTCTTTCTCCTTCCGTCCCCTTGGTGTTGTGTTGTTCAATAGTGTTTCTTGATCTAAGTTGGTCTTATGTGTCGCCTCCAGTTTTCTGTCCTCTGCTCTCATCCTGTATGACCAGGGTCATGTATCTGGGTTATTTAGGCTGGTATCCTTAGTGGGTCCCCTTGAGGCGTTTTTTGCAATAGACGAGGTCACCTATTCAAAGGTATGGTGACTTACTGGAGGAGTCGTTTGCTTTTCAGGGTTGTATGTTGGCTGTAGTTGTCTCGATGAGACCTTAGTTTTCTGCCCATTAATAATTCTGCTGGGCTTTTATTAATTGTGGTGTTTGGTGTAAATGTGCTAATATAGTTTTATAGTTTATAGATTTTTTCCTGTATTGATCTCAAGGTCCTAAATTTTTGTGGTGTATCCTTGTATAACGAACCATTCGTTCCCCCTGTCCGTTCGTAGCCAGCGACCTGGCACTAGTTGGGCATGCCTTATTCCTTGTTCGTCGAGGACCTTTCGAATGTCAGTGTGGTGAATTGTGGCAACGTTGTCCCAGATAACCACTAAAGATCCGCGTAACCCATGTGTTTTAAAGTCCATTAGTTGTCTGATTACAAGGCTTTTGTTGTGGTTGAGTGCATGACGCTTACCTCCAACCAATTGGAGTAAGCATACTACACTATCAAAAATGTGTGTCCCTTCGTTGGTCCTGCAAAATCAATGTGTGTAATCATCGACCATGGGCCCCCTAGGTGTTTCTCGTTGAGGACAGGTGCAGCAGAGGAGGTGTAGGTTCTAGATTCTTGGCAATGTTGCATGATGCCACCCATTTCCCAATATCCTTATCCATCCTGCACCATACATAACTCCTGGCCAGGGACTTCATCCTTTACGATACCCGGGTGTCTCATGCAATTTGTCAAGTACTTTTCCCGTTCAGTATGTTCCGGTATGATCACCCCTATTGCCCCACAGTACACATCCTTTAAAATTAGAACAGTTCAGACTATCTGATACGAAATGGTTTGCCAGTTTTGTCATTTCCCATCTCTCAGCCACCCTTTACTACCCAATTTAAGGAATCCAGCGCCAGGATTCTGGTCTTTCCGCGATTTCCTTTTGCAATGTCTGTGCTGTTATGGGTAGATTTCCCACGTCTCGATTTGCAGAGTTGATGTGGGTTGGGCAGGATATCTTCTAACTCAAAGGTAAGGGGAAACGGTTCAGGGCATCAGGTGTGTTTGTTTCTTCCCTGGCGTGGATTAAGGTCGTAGCTGTCTGCAGCCGAGGAACTTGGACCGTCTCGTCATTCGCGGGACAGTATAATTGGGTGTAGCTTTGGTTTTCCTGATAGGATTCCTAAAGGAAGGTTTATGACTGTAATCAGTGAAAGGTCTGCCGTAAATTATGTGGAACCATTTGACTCCTGTTATTACACGGCCACGCTTCTGCCTGTCCAATTGACCTGTATTTCTGTTCCGACTTTTTTGATAGCGTTTTGAATTAGATGTTCAATCAGTGCTTTCTCTTCATCGGGTGATGTGTGCTGAGTATGGCCTGACACCGAACGGTGTACGCATCACAGGTTATGTTAGTGACTAGGGTTTCACTGTATTGGATGAAGTACAGAGGGTCTGTGTGAGTAAGTCTTTGATTCCCCTGGAATGCGTTTGCCTTCTCATCGCCCCAGGGCCAGGTGCTTTTTTCCAGGCAGCGTCTTGTTGCATTAACGGTTTCTGCGTCACTGTGCCTGTCGTTGGCAAGGAAGACATTGTAGAAAGTTAATAGTCCAAAGAAGCAGGTGTAACTCTTTTTATGTTTTGGGTCTGGGAGTTTCTTGATTGCTCTGATTTTCTTTTCTGTGGGGGGTGGATTCCTTCTTTATCTATAGTGAGTTATCCCAGGAACTCAACCTTATTCGGCTGGCTAGTTGGACTCTTCTCGTCTTTTCATTTTTGAGTCCCTGCCTCTTTAAATCTTTTGTAATACTTCCCTCAGGCAGCCTTCCAGTTGTTTTTTTGTCCTTGGGCGCTACCAATAAACGATCATCCGAAATATGGTAGCCTACCCTCTTGATTCCTTGTAATAGGGGCTCCATCAAACTCTGGAATAACCCTGGCCATCGCTAACGTCCAAAATGTAGTCTTTGCATTTGAATGCCCCCCTGTGAGTTACAATTGGTTTGTGCTTCTGCTGCTTTCTGGATCAACTTGCAAATTTTGGTAACACTTGTGCAAGGTCGAGCTTAAGGCAAACAGACACATTCTACCCTCCAAGAATGTAAAGTGTTGTATCACCGGGATAGGGTATGCCGCTTTGGTTGTAGGTGGTGGTTGAGGGTGGCCTTAAGTCTCGTGCAGATGCGCATGGACCCATCTGGTTTAACTAGGGTCAACAATTTTGGAGTTTCCACCTTGCGTGGTCAATTGGCTTCTGATACCCCCTGTGCGATGAGTTATCCAATTGTTCATTCGATTTTGGTTTTAATGCGAAGGGAACTTGTCTCACAACTTTAGCCTAATTGGGAGGCTACATTTGGGTTTCAAATTAAATGAGATAGGGGACCCTCGGTACTTGCCTAGTTCTCCATTGAAGACATCCTGGAATTCTCTCATCAAGTTCTCTTCCCGCCCATCTTGGTTACCATTGTTGAATCCTCGTCACCCTCGATTCCCAGTGGTGCAAACCAATATCGAGTATCAGTAGGACTGGGGCGATCGCCAGTCTACTATGGTCCAGTGGAATTCGTTTCTTATATTTTTTGAAGTTGACTTGGAAATTGTCCAATAAAAAAAATAAAAAAGAATCTCCCGACTACGGGGATCTGTTCCTGGTAGTCTTTTCATAAGTTATTGTCTTTCTAATTCCTTTCTTTTCCATATCTGGTACGCCCCCCTCAGACTCTTTAGGGTGTTCATGAATATCATGGATAGGTACGAACCGGAATATCCCACCTCCATCTCCCAAGGTTGGCCCTCTATGGTGACTTGTATTGCACCTTTCAGATAAATTGCATTGGAAATTAGAGAGTCGACTTTGAGGTGTCCAATAATTATGTGATTGTCTTTGGTGGTATGTCAGGGCTTCTTAGTTCGTATTAGGAGCGGTGTCCGATCTCGAAAACGCATTGTGTGTTACCCGTTGTCTCGCTGGCCAATGGGCTGTCCCTGGTCTGCCTCTCTCTCGGCTCTTTTGGGGGCTGGGTACTTCCTTCTCTTCTACGGGTCTGCAGTTTATTTCTGTTTCGGCAGACCCCAGTGGACGTGTTCCCTGTCTTTCACAATGCTTGCAGAGAGCGTTGAGGAAATGGCACGTACTGCGGTGAATTGTGGGTGGTCGCTTCTGCACGCGCAGCACAGCGGAAGTTGACTTCCTTCGACGGTCCATGTCACTCAGAGATCGTGAATTTTTAGCACAATGACAGGCCCGTGGGTAGTTTTGTCTGGCAAGTCGTGATCTCTTCAGATTGACCTTACTTGTGTTGGTTCAAGGACATGGATTCAATGTCCTCATGGTGTGTTGGTGGTGGCGTTTTTTTGAGTGCCCGTCCAGCTCTTATCTAGGTCTTGGCTAGGTTTTCTGGAGTTCCGGGGTTGCCCTATTCATCTGCCCGCATTTTGGCTGCTGATCTTTGCATTGCTCAAGCTGCAGTGGCCTTCAGAGATGGTTTCGGTTACTGTTATGTTGTGGGTCTGGTCAGTTAGTGGCTCTGTAGGGTGAGGGTTGTCTTAAGTTCCGAGGACGCACGGCGGTCCCTCATGGCTCGGTCCATTTCGTTGAGAAATTCTCAATGCTCCTCCAATGTTCCTTATGAGCCGCCACCAATCCCCTATGCTCTCACCTTCCTTTTGGTCTCACTTGTAGAATTCATGTCTCTGGATGAGGCTTGAGACGGCTGGCACATAATGAGCTCTCCATAATCTGTCTAAGTCTGGCCACACCATTTGCTTCACATCCCGGGGTTTTGCCAATGCCTTGGCCATCTTGAATACTGTGAGTCCACAGTGGGTTAGGAAAACAGCTCTTTTTCTATGATCAGAAATTTATTGTAGATCGTTCCCTTCTAGGAACATCAGGAACCGGTCGATGTATGACTTCCAGTCTTCGGTCTCTGGGTTGAATGGTGTGGGTGGCACATTGTTGCCAGCCAACTCATCTAGCTCGGTTCTCTGGCCACGTGCTCAATGGTCTCCTTTGTTCAGTATCCCACTTTCGTCGCCAGTGTTCTGTTGTGCGAATGAACGACTCGAGATCCAGTGATACTTCAGCTCTTTTATTTGTCTCTCTGTGACTGCTCTGTAGTGGAGCCATGGCAGCCTCTTTTATAGTGGCTGCTCACAACTCATGCCCAATGATGGCTCTTTAAAATTCCCACCATCAAGGGGACCAATCAAAACGAACCATTCAAATATTCAAATATATAACAACCCTGACATGATGATTTGCAAGATGTCAGAAACTGGATTTCTAACAGGGCTATTTTCCCCAACAAATAGCATTTTGGATAGAAGTACAGCTTAGGGATGGACATCAGATCTGATTTAGAGCTGCACAAGCAATTATCCACCTTCCCTCATTCCTTGCTTTTTTCATGGAAAAATTGGAACACTAGAAAATGAAAACATAAAATCATTCATTTTTAGTTTCGTCAAACTCACTTGACTTTATAAAAAAAGTATGATGAATAACTTTGTACACTACTAAAAATTGATCTATGAAAGTTTAATTAATATTACATATAATTATACAATTTGTCATTTAAATTTATTTTTAAATATTTTAATTTTTGTTATGAATGGAATTTCAAAGGGCTGAATTCCAAGGACTAAAGCATTTCCAATCAGACACTGCTTATCACCTCTTTTTGAAACTAAACTGACAAAGAATAAAAGGGAAGCTTTTTGCATTTGTCTTAGTCTTCTTCCTGAATTTTCTGTCTTTGCAAAGTGCTTTTAATCAAATCTGTTATAGAGTATAAATCCTTCCATTCCTCACCAACCAGTCAGAGCTGAAGAAGCTTCTGGGATGAGAAGCAAAATGTCTTCAAAGAAAAATAAGAAAATCCAGTTACCTCTTGACAAAGCACCTTTGGGACCTTACTATACAAGTCATTATGAAGAAATTCAGTCCTTTACTACTTTGTAATACAAACATGTGCAGTACTTGGGAAACCTATGAATTAATCTATACAGTTGTAGTCCCTATTCAAACAATTCTTAGAAATACTCAACTCTTTTATTATTTCCCTTAGCAGACTATAGAAATTGACTTTAATGTCATTGGGGTATAGTAATCTCGAAGGTGACCTATACAAAAAAATGAGTTCCAAAAGACTCTTTTGAGTTGAATGTAATTTGTGGCAACTGCATGGATATATCAATATAATTTTCTTGGCAAGAGCATAGAAGTGGCCAGCCATTGCCCTCTTCTGGGATTTTTTTTTTAACTCTCCAGACTAGGACCTGATAGAGTTGGAAATGAAATCAGATATATGGGTCATACTATGCCTCCCGTGGCATAGAACTAAGGCACAAAAACTGACAATGAAATTGTAGTGGCACATTCACAGTGTGACCTCTGAAAATAATTTTGTGGCAAAGTCATCTGTTATCAGATTGATGTCAATGGATCCCAACTTGAGCATACTCAGTCAGCAAATATGTATTGACACTGAATGGGTTCAGATCTCCAGAGCATCTAATTGTATTGAAGGGAATTCTTGATGGTCTGCTAAAACTTGGTGTATATTCTTTATGAGAAATCGTGCAAAATGGTAAAAGTAACAGATGAGTTAAAGCTACTAATTAATGGTTAATGTTGCCCCACTCTTCAAAATGGACAAAAGGAGGATGGTGAGTACTACATTTTAGTCCCTTAACACCAGAGGTGGGATTCAAAATTTTTAACAACCGGTTCTGTGGGCGTGGCTTAGTTGGTGGGCATGATTTGGTGGTCATGTGACTGGGTGGACGTGGCTTGGGGGTCATGTTATTGGCTGGGCATGGCCAACTCAACATCACATCGAGGCACGCATCTCCTCGCCTGGCCTCTCATGACTGTGGGGATGCTGCAACAGTCGTAAGTGTGAAAAATGGTCATAAGTCACTTTTTTCAGTGCCATTGTAACTTTGAATGGTCACACAAAGTACCAACAAAAGAGGGAAAGAAAACTCCAGAGACATTCCTGAGGCAGGAAGTCTAGTCCTGCCAAGAATGTAATAAGGGGTAATAGGGAGGCAGTTTCTGTAAGCAACACCAGAATGTTTCCTTCCTGCCTTCCTTACAGTATTAGACCAGTAATTTCTTCTAACAACTGGTTCTCCAAACTGCTTAAAATGTTAACAACCAGTTCTAGTGAATAAGTACAAACTGGTAGAATCCCACCCCTACTTAACAAAGATTTTGGGAAGATCGTAAACTGATTGATCTCAAAATGTAATGATTACATTTGATGGATCAAGGGTATGTTTTGTCAAATTAATGTAATATTTTGTGGTTTATTTTGATAGAGTAGCTTTCTCAGGATTTTGTGACAGACATTAGAAGCAATATATCTAAGGAGTGGTGCAGTAGCCTAGAGGTGGAGTTCTTGCCTCACAATTAGGAGGCTGGGAGTTCAGTCCTAGGTAGAGGCAGGTATTTCTCTCTGGTCACGTTGAGAATATATCTGCTGAACAAAACTCCGCATTGGCAACCGGAAGTGCATCCAGCCATTAAAATGCTGTGCTAACTCCATTCATTGCCCAGACTCAACCCCACAAGGGATTATTAAAGGGGTTATTAAATGAAGATGATGATGATTAGAAGCAATTTATCTTGATGTTAGCAAAGCATATGACATTTTGACTATCAGATTAATTGTGTTTGGACAAGATGGCATGTCTATATGGTGGAACCACAGCTGCCTTGAAAAGTAGTCTCAAAGAATGTTTAGCAATTAATCCTCATGGCACTGAAATAAGGTAGAATTCAGTCCTTTGGTTGGGATATCCTTCAAAATGTTTCTGGGTTGCACAAACAGCTGGAGTAAATACTTGACAGTAGATATTGAGATAGCGAATATTCTAAAAGAAATAAAATTTAAAACTGTTTTAGCATTCTAGAGAAATGGAAGGGTAGCAACAAAACAAATTTTAACAAACAGTTTCAAACACACAGTAGCTACAACATTAGGTGGGATAGCTAATATTTGAGAAGAAAGAAAATTCAAACATGTTGGAGGCATGAGCAGACCTTCCTCTTGAGAGAGTTGATGGGCAGTTCAGAAAAATAACAAATAAATAATTAAATAATGAGATTTTAACAAGACAAATGGAAAGTTCTTCACCGAGAGAAAAGAAAATCAAACATTCAGTTGTAAGGCTCAAAATACCTAACTTAGTTCATGGGGAAAGTATTTGAAGAATATGAGTCAGCAATATGATCTGACTAATAAACTGGAAAATGCAATTTTAGGCTCCATCAATAGAAATACCATTTGCAAATCACATGAAATAATAGTTCCATTAGATTTGTATTGGCTAAACCTCACCTTGAGCACTGAGTCCAATGCTGGGCACATTAAGAAAAATTCAGAGGATTAAGAACATTCACAAAAGAATGTTCCAGGGGAGTGGAAACTACATGTCTGTTTAATCACAAGAGATACCTGGGTTCTGATAACTCTACATTGCTGGTTAGGTTATGTCTCCAGTGAATGCATTAGAGATTCTCTGCTAATTCTTTCAACAACAAGTCATATATGACTGTACTTTTTAAATTATGTTTCTTATTTTAGAGGGCAGAACTTTTTTGCCTGCTCCACAAGCTATTTTTGGCTGCTTCTAGTCATAATTTGTTGTGCTAGTACTACTATTCCCTTGTAGCATCAATCAAGGATGGAATTCACTCATTATTAATAGCTCCCTCTTGTTTCATTCCTCAGTTCTATGGCAGTGTTTCTCAATTCTAAGATGTGTGGACTTCAGCTCCCAGAATACCCCAGCCAGCAATGTGCTGTGTTTGTCCCATAGGCCAGATTTGGAGTGTCAGCTTGGGTGAAAGTGCACAATTTTATTGGTTGATACTTCCCATTGGAGGTTGGTTTCATCTAGGTAGGATCTATGAATCAAAACTGACCCTGCCCTAATGGATCATTTAACTAAAATCTTATTGACTTCTTTGAGCCAGCATTTTGTAATGGAATGTCTTGCACCTGGATTTGCTTGCTTAGATGTTCCACATCCGAAGCTTCCCCTCCTTCTTCTGGTTTCTTTGTGTCAGATGACTTTTCATCTAGAAGCTCAGAAGCCCTTTAAGAGTAAAAGTAAGAAGTCTGTTATAATATTCCCAATAAAAAACAGTGTGAAATTACAGCACTGACTGTGAATATGCACTGCTTGTTGGTGGTAACATAACAAATCAAATCAAAACTGATGAAGCTAGACAATCATATCTCATCTCTGTGATCTTGTTGGGAATAACTGGAGAAAGAGCACATACTGGTGGGTGGTAGAGGTGGCCTCACAACCAATTTCTCTGCCCAACCTTCATGATTTATGAGTTATTGAGAACTTCCCAATGCCACCAACCATTTACCCTTCTGGAGGAAAGAAATGCCTTGCACAAATTCCTCTTTCTTAACACTAGCTGATAAGAGATATGGGAAAAGGAAGAGGAGGCGGGGGATATGAACTGATTCCAGATCATCGGAGTCTATGAGACATTCTTCAGAAAAGAATATAGAGTGGAAATGCTTAATCTGTATATCAATGCCTTCCAGCCAGTGGTGGGATTCAACTTTTTTTACTACCAGTTCTGTGGGTGTGGCTTGGTGGGCATGGCAGGGGAAAGATATTGCAAAATCTCCATTCCTTCCCACTCCTGGGGGAAGGTTATTGCAAAATCCCATTCCCTCCCCACCCCACTAACCTGCTTTCCAGCTCTGTTCTCCTGTGCAGGGCAACAGAAGAAGACCCAACCAATCAGCTGGGACTTNTCAGAGGTGGTATTTGCCAGTTCTCCAAACTACTCAAAATTTCTGCTACCGGTTCTGCAGAACTGGTCAGAACCTGCTGAATACCACCTTTGTGTTAGAGCTGGTATAATATTTCATGGTTTTAATTTACTCATCCTTCATCCTCACAAATTATGACCCATGAATGGTCAGTATGGGACAGCTGATGGTGTTAGAAAGCCTTTCCGGGACTTACTTGCTTTAAGGGATGATGTGATATTAGGCCTTCACAGGATTCCGGAGAAAATTCCACTAACTTCAAAGCAGATGCTTTAATCCAGCGGGTGTGATTGTGTGTTTATCAGAACCGTTGGTTAGGAAATTTGGCAGATTGACTGGGAGATAGAACCAGACATATTGCAGCCTTGCTCTTGTTTTTAAAAAGTAAATTCTCAGAGAGGAAGCCAATTATTAATTCATGTAGCTTCTGGTGTCTGTTTTCTTTACCAATTAAAACCCATCTGCTTCATAGGATTTAGTGTGGCATATCAAACGTGATGTTCAAAGGGGCTGTTTCACACACACAGGATGTGAATAATCTAATGAAAATGGGCTGCGTATGCTTAATTTTCTACTTCAGTTACTAATCTACCAAGGTTTGTGGGCTCTTGGTGAACTGACAGTGATTAATCTTGTTAAATACTGCTCTCTTATTATAATTAATAGTTACTTGCTATTTCATTTTGATTCGAGAAATACTGAGTCAGAAATTAGCTCAGGAAAGGACCTCTTCCTTTCCTTTCAATTGCCATAAAGTATTTTCTAGATGTCAGAGATCTTCTTAAAGAACACAGGGCTATTCACTGGAGAACAGCCAGACCAACTGAAAGAGACTTTCCACTGTTTCAATCTTATTCTCAAGGAGGACTTTTGATTCTTCATATTGCCTTTCTTTAGATACGGAACAGAACTCCAACAGCTGAAAGATGGGAGAAAACAATAGGAAAATTATCATTTCTTTCCATTCAGTTTTAATTGGCCATTTAGTTTGATTGCTTTAGAGATTTTAAGCCCATGTCACACCGAACCAACGGATGCAAAGAGGATGTAAAACGGACAAAAAACCTTGCCATCCATTGGAAAATGCGATGTACTCACTGCCTCCGTTTGGCTTCCTCTCTATCCGTCCAGCATCCATCTATTTGATGTTTCATACGCTCCAAAAGTTTTGGGCTGCCTAAAACTTTTGCGTGGAAAATGTATCCAGTTCGTCCATTCTGCATCCGTTACACATCTGCTACGCATCCGTTACGCATCCATTACGCATCCGCTATATCCGCTAGGCATCCGCTACGCATCCGCACAACTCGCATCTGCCCGGACATAGGGAGGAAGCGGAACGGATGCAGAACAGATACAAACGGATGCAGAACGGATGTCAAGTGGAAAGAAAGCGTTTAAAATGGAAAAAATGTTCGCAGAGGGGACCTATCTCGGATATTAAGGATGTCTACAGGATGCCTAGAGGATGCCTAGAGGATGCCTAGAGGATGCCTAGAGGATGCAAAGGGACACCTATACTGCCTATAAAAAGGCGGAGCAAATCGTCTGCATCTCACTTTCAGACCAGCAGCCCACCTGTGCAGATCTCTGCAGCCTTCATCTGACTCTTCCTCTTCCACAGCATCCAGTCATGTCTACCGTGGATTGTGACAAAGTCCTTTCGGCAGCCACCATCCTTCTGCAACAGTGCGAAACCATCTACAGGCTCTGTGAACTCTACTACAGGAAGAAAAGGAGCCACCCAAAAAAAGTCTGGGTCCAAAGATGGTTCGCCAGAAGCAGAGGACGGACTGTACAACAGGCTATGGTGGAGCTCAGGAGCGAAGACACTCGGGCATTCCAGAACTTCATGAGGATGCCTCCAGCCATGTTTGACGAAGTTGTGCAGCGCCTGACACCCAGGTTGAAAAAGACAAACACCAACTTCCTGCCAGCCTGGAACCAGGGCTCAAGGTGGCACTCACTCTGCGCCACCTGGCCTCAGGGACCACCTACAGGAGCATGCAGTATGGCTGGAGGGTGCCACCAGCACCATCAGCTTTGTGGTCAGAGAAGTGGTGCAGGCCATCATCGAAGAATACAAGGAGGAGCTCCTCCAGTGCCCCTCCACTGAAGAAGGATGGAAGAAAGTTGCAGAGCAGTGGTATCAGAAGTGGAACTTCCCCCACACCGTTGGAGCCATCAATGGCAAGCACGTGGCCTGCAAAGCACCAGCCAAGTCGGGGTCCACTTATCACACTACAAGGGCTTCTTCAGCATCATCCGCTCTGCATCCGCTGTATCCGTTCCGCGTCCGCTTTGCTGAGCCCCCCGGAAGCCCTGCGGATGCGCCATCCGCTCCCATCCGCTTCCATCCGCTGGCTTCCGTTCTGCATCCGCTTTGCATCTGCCCTGCGTCCTCCCCGCGTCCGTGTTATCCGCTCCGGTTATGCAAATTTTTGCCCCTTTTTGAGAGCGGATAAACAACGGACGGAACATTTTGCTCGTCCGCTGTGTCCTTTTTGCATCCGTTGGCCAGTGTGACATGGGCTTTAAATAGATACATATGCATATTTCTGTGTATATATGTATAGGTAATGAAACAGCGCCTTGGCTTTTAGAGTTTCTATGGCAAAATCCACATTATTATCTCTTGGGAGTCTGCCTTTCAACTGCTACTGAAAGAGAGAAAATATTTCAGCACAAAACCCAATATAAAATTATTCTTACTTTTGTGAATAAAGCCTATTTTTAAAAAATGTTCTCTACTGCTAGAAATTCCAAAAACAGAATAAGGAGGATTAATGGCATCTGTGTTTGACAGTATAGAAATGGTGTTATGACAGTATTGTATCTATTGATAATATTCTTACATCCACACATTATCTGAAAGTATTCCCTGCTTGCTTCCGTGTTCACTAGACTACTGCTGCTCCATTGATGGGCATTATGGAATACACACAGAACCCACATACTGTACATGCTTGTATACACAAGAAACACACACACTTGGACAAACACAGAATATGCACAGTCGTATACACACAGAACATACCCAGAATATGTAACACTTTTATACAACCACACACGTGTCTACACATAAAATGTACAAAGTACGTGCATGCACACATGCATGTACAGAAAGAATATGCACATACCTGTATACACATAGAACACAGAAAACACACACACACACACACATTTTTACAGGCACACACTCACAGAGGTCGGGAGGAAGAGAGAGAGAGAGAGAGAGAAATGTAGTCGTAGAAACTGCAGTGAAGCTTTCCATTATTCCCTTGGGAAGCCTTTGCATAAGTAACATTAACACTGCTTTGCTTTTAGTAGGGAACCCTTCCCTACCTGGCAGTTTCAAAGTCTAATCATGCCTTTAGAAAGGAAGCAGCTGGGGACCTCCCGGCATCAAGTATGGAAGATGGCACAGTTGGTAATCACTTCTGTAGCACACAGAGCAATCAGGCAGGCTTTTCCCTCCTTTCTGCTTTCTTCTCCTTGGATTTGCTACCACAGCTGTGAATAGTTTGTAAAGGTGTGTGTGTGTGTGTGTGTGTGTGTATCTATATCTATATGCACAATCTAGCATTTCTCTGAAAAAAAGTGCACAGCTTAACAGGGAAAATAAACCTTTGTAAGAGTATGTGAAATGCATGAGACAGGCAAGGATAAATAATTCCATCAAATCTAGTTTCGGAGGGGTCCTTGGGGCTCTCTGAGCTTGGTAGTTTTCTTGTAGACGTGTCACTATCCAAATGAAACTAGCACTGATGATGGTACCTAGTTTGGACGATGCAATGTGTGCAAGAAAACAACCAAGCTCAAACAGCACCAAGGACTCTTCATGTCAACCCTGAGCTATAAATACTCTTGACTTTATTGGCAAGTTAATTTGTCTCATTGTTTGGATCTTCCCAACTCTGAAGTCCATCCCACTGCAGTTCGTCATTCATTTGTAGATGTATTTTAATAGCAATAGCACTTAGACTTAAGGGCCTGTCACATAGGCCGACGGATGCAAAACGTATGTGAAAAGGACACAGCGGACGAGAAAATGTTCCATC
>BHFT01001558.1:0-88797 GCA_004320025.1 Laticauda laticaudata
CAATTTCCCTTTGTAGTATAAATCAGTATTCTGGAAATCTTCTTTAAGTTCACCTTTCCACTACTCAGTTTGCTGTTTTCCACTCTTTGCTTCCTTCCTTCTTCTTTAAGCTGCTGGGCTGCCATGTCTATCGTTCCGATCTGTACGATCTCCCTCTTCTGCTGCTGGTTTTCAGGGTATTCTCTTGTAATCTCCAGGATTGCAGCACTCCCCAA
The DNA here is from genome assembly GCA_004320025.1 of Laticauda laticaudata. Classification (NCBI taxonomy): domain Eukaryota; kingdom Metazoa; phylum Chordata; class Lepidosauria; order Squamata; family Elapidae; genus Laticauda; species Laticauda laticaudata. The sequence goes on from BHFT01001558.1 coordinate 216, forward strand.
GATCTCTAGGTCTTCCCCTTTCATCTGTCTACCCCTCCGAGGTCCAACACACTCCTGGAAGCCACCAAACAGCGAAAATCAGAGCCTTTCAGAGCAATAATCCGCTCCTCAGCTCCACATCAATGCAGCGCCCAGCTGGAAGCCCCATTCATGATATTCCTAAAGGCATCTGGTTGACCATTATTAGAAATAGAATGATTTATTAGACTGTCCTTTAATCTAATCCAATGAAGTTCTTTTGTTGTTATCTTGAGATATTCCTTAAATGTGGTCAGATTACACAACTACTTCAAAATGACTCAACAACAGCTTTCTTTGCTTGTTTAATAAATTTTATCCTGTCTTAGAAAGCATCTCTGGTCAAAAGATGGCTTTAAAACACTATCAATTTTAAATGGAATATGTAATAATCTGTAAAATTGTAATATGTAATAATCTGTAATAAATAATTTATAGTAATGTATTACTAATTATCACAAATAATAATATTCAAAATTCTGGTTATAAAAAGTGCAGAAGAGGAAGAAGAGGACAAACTACAATTAGCAGCAGGCAGTAAGATAATCAGTAAAACACAACCGTATAAAATGTTTATATGATTGAGTAGTACTGATGCTTTTTTTCTTACCATTTTTTCTTCAATTCAGTGAAAAGAGAATTAAAATTAAGGAAAAGTAGACACAGAGATTTTCAGATGGGAGTATTAAGAGACATGCAAGGTGTACACAAATGTTTCTTTTTTTATTTTATCAGCTTTTCTCCAGCTGATTACATCAACTCAAGAAAGGACACCATAAGGGAATTTGCCCCATAGGATACATGCAGTTTGAGAAAGGATATTTAGAGCCCTGGCTGGAATAGGGTTCAGAATTGATCACAAAGCTCAGGCAGATATATGGTGACGAAGTCAGAACACTTGATCCCAAACAGTTTGTTTGTTCTTGGAAAATAGCAACAACTTTAATTGAATCCAGCAACGAATAGATAGGCAGAGTAGCAAGTACAGATTAAATATGATTTGTTCGAAGTGCCTGGGTACTGCACTGATTATCAGTCATGGTTTCCTCCAGTAATTAAAATGTAGGAACAGCTCCACATAAAACACATTTGAGTAATCTACTTTAGAGGTCACCAAAGCAAAGATAGGTTTGTCAAAGTAAAGCTGCAGTAGAAGATCAAAACTAATGTGATAAAACTATTGTTGAATTTTCAGTGACACCTGCATTTCCACATATAACCTGATTCCAGGAGCATTCCCAAATTTAACCCCTGGATTTTTAGAAGAATCCATGATTCAAATTAGCAGGATTTCATATGTCATGTCACATCCAGTTGGCCTGAAATGTTTCAGGTTTGCCATTTCCCATCTATTAATTGTTTCCTCTACTCAGCGAAAGAAAGGCAAGGTATAGCTTATTGGTGACCATCAAATCACCATCAATGCACTTCATTTTAGACAGTAGCACAAGCACCCCAGGACCCAAAGAACTAGGTGATTCTCTACAGCAGCAGTGGGATTCAAATAATTTAACAACTGGTTCTCTGCCCTAATGATTTCTTCCAACAACCAGTTCACCAAATTGCTCAGAAAGTTAACAACCGGTTCATCCGAAGCAGTGTGAACTGGTTGAATCCCACCACTGCTCTACAGGCAGCAAAGAGCAATTTAGGATTGGTGAACCATTTCTGAAATGTAGACAAACTGCAGAATAATAGAAAAAAGCTCTTGTATGATGGGGCTTTTGTTGTACCATTGCACAGTAGTATTTCCATTTGGTGGCACACTCTTTGTCCCAAGGATTGATGCTCTCCGTGTGACTTGCATGCCATTTTGTATCAGTTGTCACTGTCTCTTCCCCCTGTGAAGAGGCAGGCAGGGATGGGTCAACAGTTGGTAATGCAGAATCACAGAAAAAGTGAAAACAGCAGGCTTTGGTAGGGGAAAGAAAGAGAGGGAGGGAGGGAGGGAGAGAGAGAGAGAGAAAGAGAGAGAGAGAGAGGAGTCTATTAAGGCTTCCTTCATGGCATTGTCAGGCACAGGTGTTAAAATGCTGAACTGCCAGCAGGACTTGAGAGGATCTTTAACTGGAAATATTTCAAAGGCTTAGGATGGTCCAGTGGGAAATTCAAGGGGAGGAAAGGGTGAAAGGTCCTTGGTGCAGCCGAAAAACTTCAGCGTGACAGATTTGCTGTTCCATCAAACGATGACAGGTGAACTGCATACATCACGCCTGGCAGCTCTGAACACTTGACAGAATGTCAGGAATGTACAGGGCACTTGTGTAAGCAATTGCTCATTTCATTTTTGTCTTTTCACTTATTTTTTTCCTTTTTTCCCCCACCACTTCAGTTCCCTCCCCCCTCCAGTGTTTTTTATGATATGGTGATGATGATTTTAAATAAATAAATACTGCATCTGCTCCAACATAGCAAAGAAAGTAGGGAACAATGATTTGTACTGGCAGAAAGTGTCTGCCCCAAGAATGCTTCCTGTGTTGAAAAGCAAACAAGGGAAAAAGAAAAAAAGAACATGGAGAAAAACAGAACACCTGGGCTGAGAGTCTTGCCTACAAAAGCCATGTCAAGGGCCTGAATCAAACTGCTTTTCATATTTATCTGGCCTCGAGGCATTTCAATACAGGGAGCCAAGTCTCAGAGTCAAAACAAGGACAGCAAATAGCACAATCAAAACCCGTTGGAGTCCTTGGGCGCGATCAGGCAGAGGCCCATTCTGCCGTCCGCTTGGAAGGGCACAACTTTCCCCTTAAAATCTATGATTAATTACAGGGGTTGCAAGGCCTAAACTTCAGGGATCAGGCTATAAAGTTTCAAAACTACACACCTGAATGGGAGCTGAAAGTCAGACTAGCCACACTGGAGACTGGGATAATCCCACAGGGATCCATCAGGAATTCTGTCTGGGTTGATGGCCTGTTTTCTTGCATTTTAAAATTAAGCTCCACAAAACAGTGTATGTGCTCTGTCAAGCAAATCCAGTTCAGGTTTAATTGGGTTCATCAAATACATGCCCAAAGTATATTTTCTCTCTGACAACTTTTGGAATCAGAGTTTTCTCAAAAAAAAGTTCAGGATATCACATAAACCACTATCCTTGGCTGATTTTGACCGGCCATAGGTTATTGGGTATGTTTTGTGGTAAAATTGTGATTTGAACTCACCTTTTTTATATTTATCAATCTAATTATTATATCTATCTCTATATATCAAACATTGTATCTAATTGTTATAAAAGCAAGTTATAGCTGTAACAGGCTTTTAATACTAAATTCAAATGTTGATAAAGACAAACATGAAATTGATTATTACCACTGAAAAATGATAGCTAATTAATCACCAAATTGTAAAAAAGAGAATTGTGGAAAGAGGAGAGATTAAAAAAAAAAAACCCTATCAACAGATCTCACTAAATTCTGTCCCCATCACCCCCCAAAAAATAATAATAATAGAGAAAGAATATTAAGTTTGCAGTTGCCGAATAGTAAGCTTCTTTATACTTTGGGAGTATGGACAAGCGTGCAATTAGGAAAATCCTGAAACATGAAATCAAAGGAGCATCATATGAACAAGCAAGCTCCAATTCATGTGCAAAAGGGTAACAAAACAACACACAAAAGATACTGAGGGAGGGAGGGTGGGAATCAAGTCGACAAGTACATTAAATTTATGCCAGAATATATCCTGATTGTTTTAAAATATATAAAGGCAAAAGAACAATTCTGCTCATCAAATGTATTCTAATTCAATATTTCATTCTCACAATAGCCAATCACATGCAAACAAGATTTGAGTAAAATACCACCACCTTATTCCAGAGCAACTGAACATAAGAATCACACTGCGTTTAATATTAAAGATTAAGATTATACTGAAGGTTGTTATGAGAATCAACTACTGGTAATCATATCTTCCATGACTTTGACTAATCCCCAATTAAAGTCATTCAAAATAATGGGCATGATTACAATGTATGTGTCATTTATTCTTAACACTATATATTAGAGTTGTCAATCTCGCAGCCCACAGGATGGGTGCCAGTGGTGGGATTCAATTTCTTTTACTACCAGTTCTGTAGGCATGGCTTGGTAGGCATGGCAGGGGAAGGATACTGTAAAAATCTCCAGTCAAAGGTGGTATTTGCCAGTTCTCCAAACTACTCAAAATTTCCATTATGGGTTCTCCAGAATTGATCAGAACCTGCTGGCCATGCCCACGCCCAATTTAGTGAAGGGGGAAAAAGTCCTGATACATTATGTAACACCGCCACGACGACGTGAGTTTGACACTCCTGCTCCTGCATATTCTAAACGATATATGAGGCAAAGAAATATATTTTCAGCTGTCCTGAATCTCGGGTTTTGCTGAACAATCTTAGCTTCAAGCACTATGAAAAATGGAAGAAATTTCCCGTGTTTCCATTTCCTACCATGCATAATTTTGTATACGAGTTCTGGGGAAATCTTAGATCAGCATATAGTGATACTGTAAGGTAAGAACATGAGGAACTGCAGAATGAGATAAAACTTTCAGTAGCATAATGTTTAATATGCTTATGCTGTCCCTCTAAGACCTCTTAGACTTCCTCATTGGTCTTCTTTAAGACCAATGATCTTCTTCATTGTGCAGGTGATGGGGGTTGCTAAGAGAGATGAATGAAGAACAACAGGTGTATGCATTAATTCTCCCAGCAAAGTCACTCAAGGCATGAAGGTCATCTGTTCAGCTAAAGCAAGCACTTACAGCAGGCAGCAGCATTAGAGGAAGGGCAGATGTTCACTTCAATGACAATCACAAAGATATAATTTCATAATGTGTGGGAGGAGGCAATGGTAAATCACTCCAGTATTTTACTAAGGAAACCACATGGATAGAAAATATATAGTGCCAGATGCTGGGCCCCTCAGATCAGAAGGCATTTAACATACTACCAAAGAAGGACTGAGGATCTTTCATAGAGCTAATGGTGTTTATGGTGTGTCTAGATTAAAGCCTTCACAACCCTAAACTTCAAAGGCAGAACTACGGTGGGACTATGAAACATAAGAAGCATAAACATGAGAAAGCTCAACCCAGTGAAAGATGAAATGAACCAACTACATATTGACATCTTAGACATCAATACAATGAAATGGAATGGCATTGGGCATTTTCAGTCCTGTTTATTACTCCAACTGTTTACTACTCCAAAAACAAAGAAAAAAAAGGTGCTGCTTTCAAAACCAGAAAAGATATTGCAAAGTCAGGAGTTGGGTACTTTGAATAATATCAGTTATATTTCACAGACAAACTTTATTACGATGGCTATCCAAGTTTATGTTCCAACCACAGGGGAACAGTAGATTAACAGTTTTTATGAAGAAGTTCAATCTGAAATTGACACAAGGTGCAAATTAGATATGAGGTGAGGTTGGAGACTGGAATCCAGGGGTGGGATTCTCCCAGTTCAGACCGGTTCGAGTGAACCCCTAGCTCTGATGATCAGCTGCCCCCAAACCGGTTTGCTCCAGTCATCATGTGGGCCCACCTGCCTGCCCTCCCTGTACTATATATCTGCACAGCTGATTTGTGTGGCAAGAGTGGATTGCCACACCTCAGCTATGTTATTTTCCCAAAGGAACATCCAAAATAAGTAATTGTGAAAGCTGTGCATGCACAAAGTGCTCAATTAATGAACCGGTTGTTACACTGGTAGCATCCCACCACTGCTGGAATCCCCAAGTTGGAAATACCAAAGAGGTGTCAGTGCTTTGAGCCCAGATCATAGATTCCACATGAAGATTTTAACTTGATTTTATTGAGAATATAAATACAATCTTGCAAGCCTGATTGTTCTTTACCTCCGTTTCCTATTATATCCCAGTATTGAATGATCCTGAGCAATATTTTATTAGCATCTGAAATGAGGGATGTTGAAAGATAGTCTCCAACCAAATCTCGCCATCAAACACAGATGAATGCTCTACATAGAAAAAAGCAGTCCAGATGTTCAAGCTGGCTACAGAAAAGGCTGTGGAACAAAAGACATCATGCATACTCGGTAGTTGAGAATGCCAAAGAACAGTCATATGTGCTTCATTGATTATAGACAGGCCTTTGATTGTGTTCATCATGTCAAGCTGTCCTAAAATAGAAATTCCAGAACATCTCATTCTTCCTTTGCAAAACCTATGCACAGGACAGGAATTTTCAGCCTGGAGTACAGATTGAGGGAAGCTAGTTGATGAATATGATTTGCTATACTGATAACACTACTCTGATATCTAAAATGCAAATGATGTACAAGTACTAGCAATGAAACTCAGGGAATACAATGATAAAGAAATAGAAGTAAATATAAATGAATATAAAAATCAAATAATTACAACAAGCACATTAAAAAAAAGTGCTACCTACTACTTAAATATCTTCACTGTCAAATTTAATGCTGGTCTTAAAAGTGCCAATAAAGATATTCATGTAGTAAATAGCTTCTTTTTAGGATGAACAGTCATCTAAAGGAACCAGCAGAAAGGAAGAACACTGAGGATTAGCACTTCTTAAGACAGGAATGGGGACCGTGGAAAAGATATTCAAAGGCTGAGGCATGCCCATATTTAACGAAGATCAGTCTTGTGCAGGTAACGTTTTTTTCCATGTGATATCTAAATAGTTAAAGCCAGTGGTCCCCAGCCTTTTTTGTACCAGGGACCGGTTTCACGATTATTCATTCTTCCACGGACCGGTACCTGAGTAACCCGAGACTCTACTGCCATTGGGATGGCTCTTCGTTCGAAGCCACCCCCTCCTTTGATGAAACTAAGGTACGAGGATTCCTTCAGCACCCAAACGCTGCTTTCCAACCGAAAACCCAGAAGCAACTGAAATCCCGGAAGCACCGTAGAAACAAGATGGTGGCACCCAAGCTTTGCGGCCCGGTACAAAATGATCCACGGCCCAGTACCAGTCCGGGGACCAGTGGTTGGGACCCCTGGTTAAAGCTGTCTATCTTTCTGTTCATCCATCCATCTAATTCTAAACTTTGAAGAAGCAAAATTGAAAAAAAATATATTGATGCTTTGAATGTTGAAGTTGAAGATGTATGCTGCCTACAAATTGAAGAATCAAGGAAATCACCACATGGATCATTGGGGGAAAAATGAATTCAAAATTCTTACTCAAAGCACAAATGACCATGCCTGTATTATCTTACTTCAGATTCATTATGTGAAAAACCTAGTTTTCTTGAGAATTCTACAATATTGGGAAACATGGAAGGAAAGAAGAGAGTACCCTTAGGGTAGATGAACTTGATAACAGCATGAAATTATGTAATTGCTGAATGGAATTGTTGAAGGGCCAATTTTGACCAGATCATAAAGAGGCACAGTGGCTTAAAAACGATGAAAACGGTCTGTTCTCCAGTAGTTCAAGTCCTGTTAAAATTTTTGTGCTACATCTGAATCAGAAATAAATTTGCATAAAGATGTTGCCTCCAGCCCTAACCTGCTAATTTGTTTGCTCTGTTCTTTTGGAGTTTGACTTTTAGAGCCTATTTTGATCCAGTGAGATTTATGTGTAAGCTTTAATGAACTATCTGATTGCTGCAGAAATAAGATGTAAACCTATCTAAAAATATTCCCTATAGTGACTTTATTAAAAAAAACACATGGTGGACAGACAAGCTGCCCACCATTTCATATTGCTGTCTTATAGCTGTCATGGAAACTATAACATTGGATATTTTTCCAGAAATGCATGCAAACTAAATTACCCCTCTTAAAAAAGAAATCCTATGCATTCCAACTCAATAACTCAGCTTTAAGAGGAAAGTACAATTCATTAAATTTGCAGCTGAGTTTTATAGTAGCCTAGTAACTTAATGTAACCAAATAATCTCTGTACAAAGATTATCTGGAACTTAGAGACGGTGAGTTTGTATGTCAACAAAGCATCTTTTTCTGGATGCTGGTGTTCTATGTTTAGTTGCATGCATCTTTCTGAAAAGAAAGGCTAAAGAGATGCTGACCTTCTCTATTTATACAGCAATTTATAGAGTGCCAAGTGTTAGGCAGGGCAGTCACTATCTGCAGTTATTGACAAATTGATGGAGGGAGAACATTTTTAAATAACTTTTCTTAGACACTGTGATGTTACACAAGCTAGCCAAAGCCTAGCCTCACAAGAGAATTTCTTTCTCAGGCAGACTTTCTGTGTGGTCTTCTACTTCAAAATAGCTAGCTGAACTGAATCAGAACATATGTGGCAGATTTTTAAAAAATTAAATGAATCAGCCCATATCCAAGAGATTTACAAATAAGGACCAAATTTAGGTCACCTGAAAGTAAATATATGTATTTCTGCTTTCTAAAAAATGTACCAGTTAAATGGCCAGTTCATGTAACCCAAATTACTATCCCTAGCCAGCGGGCATTTGGTACCAAGTGGGTGGCAATTAAGTTATTATAGCTTAGGGATCCAACTACCAGCAACCTTCCCCCCCCCCCCCCNNNCCCCCCCCCCCCCCCAATTTCTGGCTGAAGATCAGATACAAAAGTCCTCAACTTGGAACCGTACTTCTTCCCTCATTTTCTTTCCAAGGAAGAGAGTTACAGAAAGAATGCACCTCTGAAACCCACAAAAGTCATATCAAGAAGGATTTTCACCCCAGATGGACAGGTTTTTTTCTTGTTAGATCCCCCTTAAGAAGAAATCTTTAGAGATGGTGGTCATAGACACAATGTCAATACATTTTTGTTCTCTGTTGCTTTCTTCCTCTGCTACCATCCATCTTTCATCTGTCTACTCCACCCAGAAAGGCCAACAGCATGAACAGATGACTTGTCAGAGATCCAGAATGAGCCTTGCCAGACAGCTTTTGAAATTGGATTGAAGACCAAATATTCCAACCAACTTTGTGGCATTGAGAATACCACCTTACAACAGCACTTGGTATAACATCCATAAGCTCTAAAAGCAAAACAAAATATTTAAAAGTTGTTCAAACTTTGTTTTCACAAGATTTTACACAAAATCCATGATGGTCCCATGAAATTTCAGCAATCTACCACTGGTTTTTGGAGGAGATACTAATGTCACTCTGTGAAAATACCCAGTTGCACAGGAAAAGCTGTAGATCTTTGTCTTAAAGCAATTGCTGCAGGAAATCAGTACAAAATACAGGTGCTAAATCTAGGACAAACTTCCTTTCTAGTGTTACAGTACATAAAATTATCCAAAAGCTTGTAATGTCAGACCATGTAAATCTAGTGTCGTAGCTACTGATAATTTCTATATACCACAAATGGATGTCCTATAGCTAGATCTAAACAAAAAAAAAAGATAGTCATTTAAAAAATAACTTGGGAATCCTAACAGGGTAACCAAGGCTCTTTATTCATGAGTGATGCTGAAATAATTTTATTCTCCTTTTGCTTAAAAGTTTGAACTCAAAGTCATACAGAACAGACTTGCATCACCATTCCATATATGTGTTCCACAATAAGAGACAGAAATCAGTTATGATGGGAAGGCTATTTTTGTTAAAGAAGCATTTCAGTTTCTTTTAAGAATAATAAAGTTTGGCATGGAAAGAGATCAAAAAGTAAGGATGGGGAAAGAAGTAATTTGAAGACCATGTCAGTCTATCTTCCTTTCCTCTCCAAAGCCATTATATATGCAGGTTTAAAAACTAAAGTCTGTATTGCAAAACACAGAGAAATGTGAAATGTGAAAAGTAACTGCATTTCAATGTATTTTAAGTGTAAATTAAGATGAGGACCAGCATATGACCGGCATCTCTATGATGACTAACTACTATGAGGACAGCAAATTAAATAACCCATTTTCCTTGCAAGAATTGTAAAGCAAAAGCATTCTAAGATTAAAGATGGATCTGTCATCCCATAATTTGGAGTCAGAATGTGAACATGGAATTATGCTCTTCTAATGCAAAAATGAAACACACTTTTGGAAGAAGAAAAAAAATCCATTTTGAAAGTGCAGAACACAAAGAGAAAGAATAAGCTTCATGATAAACTTAAGATTTCAGATTTATTTTACAAGACCAATCCTACCATTGATCAGGGTGAGGCAGCAGCTGTTCAGAGCTGTGTTTCATCTGTTGCTTTCAAGTTTGGTAACAAATGCTATCCAACTGAGCTGCTATTGGCACAAAGACTGAAAGGTAACACCAAACTCTGTTTCATTTTTAAAAATAAAAAATAAAAGTGTTACCATTTTCTCTCACGTAACAAAATGTCTTAGGCTAGCTATACTGTTTCCTCATTCTATTGGGTTTGGCAAGATCAGAAACTAAGTAGCTACATATAATTCAGGTGTGTCAAACTGATGGCCCGCAGACAGGATGCATCACCATAACAACCAAACTTATATTTGTGCAACATATACATGATCTCAGAATGCAAAGAATCCTTGTTCTAAGACTGATTCAGCCAACTGGTGAAGAGTATTGTCTATTCTTCAAGATCACTGCATTCTGATCAAGTTTTTACATGAAAGAATTCACCTGCCAACTTCACTTGGTAAAAGAACTGTACTAAAGAACTGGATTATAGTATTAGTCTATAGGTAAACATGATTTGGGAAGGGAAATCAACACTCCTTTTATGAAAATTGTGCTTCCTAAAGCTTTCGCTCAGAGTGCCAACAACAATATGAATAAGAGCCAATGTGTCAGTATATTACACACTCAAATTTTCAGAAGTTCTTAGAGAAAATCATTCAGCAAAGGCCATTATGAAAAAGAATGGTAGATTGAGGTGGTGGGTTTGGATTTTATAGTTTGCAATGGTCTAGTCATTGGGTGGGCAGAATGAAAAAAAGACAGGGCTGTTCTGCCTTAATTAATTGTTTAAAAAGGGGGGGGGTATTTAGAAGGAAAATTTGTGACAAGGAGCATTTATTGATTGACCCTTCTATAGTATCTTATTAGTTATTATAAATACATTAGCTTTATCCTCTTTTGCATCTGGTATTTTTAAAAAGCAAAGGAACAGAATAAACACTCAATGTGTACCAGTGCAACGACTAGAATTATGTGAGAAGAGACAGCCTAGCTGTCCTACTGATCCTATAACTGAAAAAAGCAAGATCGAAGAGTTCTATACTGTGACGTATTTGCACCTGACTGAGCAGAGTGATCAGTCATGCAGTCATACACTGAGAGTATTTTAACAAACTGCCTCACTGTTTGGTTTGGTGGCTGCAGTGCCTCAGAGAGAAAGTCCATTCAGAGAGTGGTAAGGACAGTAGAGAAGATCATAGGAAGCTCCCTTCCTGTCGTTCAGGATACTACTTTTAACCTTTATGTTTTTAGAGCTCAAAGCATTGTTAGAAACCCACACACCCATTTTACAGTCTGTTTCTGTTGCTCTCTTCTGGGAAGAGATTTCAAAGTATTTCTATCAGGACTATCAGATTCTATAACAGCTTTGTTCCCTATACCATTTGTCTGTTAAACTCACAAGATTCATTTTTCTAGGCATGTACATATATATATTCAAACTGGACTGTGTTGTTCCTCTGTGTCATATAATATAAATGGGTATATGCATATTTTTGTATTTATTTATTTATCTTGTCATGTTTATATTATGTGTATATTGAAGGTAAGAGAGAGCTGTATGAAATGAAATTTCATTTTAATGTATGCTAATTAGTGTACATTCAAAGCAACAGTAAAGTTACTCTAAGTTCTAACACAGAGTAGTCTTGTTGTGAAATGGATGACAAACAAATTTAATCAATAAATAAATACAGCAACTTCACACTGAAAAATCAAAAATGTTTAATACAGCAAGCTATTGCTAAAGTCTCGATTCAGCCTCTTTGTTTTATTAACCAAACCTGGTAAATCACATGTGTTTTTCTGAGAGAATGAGAGAGAGAGACAGAGACAGAGAGAGACAGAGACAGAGAGAGAGGCTAAAAATAATTTTATTCACACAAACACACACACACACTGCACAAAGAAAATTGGTAATAACTTCTTATGAAAAGAGGCTCTGTTCTATCTGTTTTACAGAATTATTTATGGACTGTGCAATGTCATTCAAGTTTTGCTATGGCCCATTAAATATTCACCTGGACGTTGCATCATTTAACAAGTGGAATGTGGTGTTCCATATGTATGTTTTGCTTTTCTAAGAGTGCCATGGTAGACATTCGGTATTGTGTATATACACTACCTGTTGGGCCAAGCAATGCTCTGTATGTTTTCACAGGGTAAAGTTATTATACATTTCATTATCATTACATACAGCTGTAGTCTAACTCTTACTACAGCCATTGCTATTTGTTTACTGTCTCATGACAGCAATATTTACTAAATAAATTTAATTTGGACATAATATCTTCACGTGACCAGATTTCTATGCATTAAGACCACAAGCACATAGCATTTTCTTGTTCTAGTTATTCTTCTGATAGGGAAAGAAATACTATTGAAAAATGATCTCTGGAACCCTTGAAAATGGATAGATGCTATTCTAGGTCTCATGTTCAATAGTTCTTGTACAAATTTGTCAAAAATCTCATTCATTTTCATGGAAAAGCAATTACTTGACAAACTACAAATGATTTTTTTTACAATGGAATCTTTATGAATTATAGCAAGGTACAAAACTAGCAATAATTAATAAAATAAAATGTTGGCTACCTTTTTAAGAGTAAAGTGAGGAAGTTCTTACAGAAATATACGAGTCACCATAGGATACTTAGTGGAGTATTGCCACTGAATTGAATAGATGCATTGTGAGAGAAATCACCATTCAAGACCTTCTCTTATTTGGCTTTTTCCAAAAAGACTGGTGCTTGAGGTTTGCTGCAATTCAGCAGTAAAGTAAGCATCAAGACACCCAACAAATATCACTTGAAAACATTCTAAACCTCATTTGTATGAGATGAAACCAGAAGCATTTTTTCCTAGGTGTTTTCAAAAAATCCAAAGGCAGATTTTCTTAGCTAGTTAGCTGATCCATATCCTGTCTTTCAGCCCAGAGCATTTTCTATCCCACCTCATTGGAAAAATCAGCTTGGGTAAAAATTAAGAAACAAGCTCATTATTTTACTGTCTAATATTAAGTTTCTGCAAGGAGTACGAACAAGCTAAAAAGGTTGGCCTCCCAGTACATTGTTGCTATCCATGAGCGGCAATTTTTTCCCAGCTCCAGATATCTAATTTTATTGAACTGGGTTGTCACCTTGTATCACCTGTGCATCTTGCAAATTAAATATAATTTATATAATATACAGTATGGCTGAGGATCTGGCATAGTTCCTATATTTAATTAAATACATTTTAATTTTAATTACAAAGAAAATTAATTTAATCAATTGAATTTAACTTTTGTCCTGGTCTCACATTTTACAATTCAAAGATGAAATGCAGTCCTCAGCTCAGAAAACATCATGTATTTCTACCATGAAAGAATCTACATATAGAACTTACATATAGACCTGCTTCAGTATATTTACTGTTTCTTCTGAGAAACAATGGATCTCCATACCTAGGTCTGGAGACTAAATCCTGTGAAGAATGTCTAAAAGAACTAGGTACGTTTATTTAACAAAGATAAGACTGAGGGAAGACATAATAGCAGCTATCATAGAGAAGAGGATATCAATTTATTCTCCATAGAATCTGAGGTTAGGACAAAAAGCAATGAGTAGAAGCTCATCAGAGAGACATCCAACATGGAAGTAAGAAGGAATTTCCTGAGAATAACTTCTATTAAGCAATGGAACAGCTTGCCTCCCAGAGCTGTCATGAAGACAGCTCTTCATGACTTATCATGAAGTTTTTTCACAAAAAATTTAACAACCATGTACACCAAATGGTTGAGCAGATGAGGATTCCTGCTTCTGCGGTTGGACTTCTAACATCTTTTTCAGCCCTATACAAACTAAAACATTTATTTATTAATTTGTTTATTTATTTAACTTTCTTTCTCCTCTTTTTCCACCTTATAAAGTTTGAGAAGAGTCTAAGTTTTGTTGAACTGAAGTCCAGAATATTTTTAGGTCTTCCTAAACTAGATTCCAGAATAGCTCTGAGGTTTGTTAGGTTCCAGTCCAGAACACTTTTAATATCTTCTAGGCTCAGGATGGAAAATTATTTGAGCTTTTCTGGATTTGAGCCCAGTATGGTCTGAGATTTTCTGGTTGAGTTAGGTGATCAGTGTAATACAACTGAACATGGTGTTACAAAAATCATTGCAAAATTTGCCCTTCTCCTATCTGCCCTTCAGAAGTGGGAGCCATTTTACATAACAAATAACAAGGAATTTTAAAATGAATAAGTGTCTTTATGTAAGTTGAGTGTGCTTTGGATTCAACCCCAAACCTAAGCTGTCCTTTCCTTTGATAAAGTCTTTCATGTTGCAGATCTCCTCCCACCTTGTTAGATAACAGAGGAAACAGAACATGATAAAAAGTTCCTTTGTAAACCAAAATCATTTTTATCAAACCTTTTCCTCTCATAGCTACACAGCACTTCTCTGAGATTAGGAAATCCCTGTTTGAAGCGGTTAACTTCAAAAAGTATAGAAAAAAATAAAATAAAACAATAAATGGATTGGTTTCCTCCCTCACACAAATACAGATCTGTTCTGATTTGTGCAAACACCAAAAACATGATCTCATCTTTATGCTCCTCACTAAGGCAAAAACAAACCAACTGCATTGCATCTTAAAGATAAGGCAAAAGTAGTTGTATTCTTACTGTTCAGTTTGTGGGAATGAGACTCAGAGATCAGCGTAACTTCAGCTCTTTTATTTAGTTCCGAAAGTCCATTCTAACCAGGAGCCGCCGCAGCTCTTTTTATAGAGAGCTGCTCGTGGCTAGTGTCCAATGATGGCTACTTGTTTTTCCTGCCGCTTGAATTGGCCAATCATAGCCTTGCTATAATTGGCCAATCAGCGTCGAGAAAAGTAGCCAATCAGCATCGGGTATTTGTAGTCCAATAGGAATAGCCTATTTGGAGTATGTTAATATGGAACACCCCTCCCCTCTTGGTATGGTCCTACTGTACGTAGTCACCGTACAGGCAGGGCTTTTAGGGTTGCCTAGTTGACCTGCTACGGTTTAGTTGTGTTGTCGTTTTCAGCGGGGTTCGGATGGGGATCGCTGTTCTCCTGTCCTTCTCTGCTCGAAACGCTCCTGAAAGGTATGAGTCAGCCATCCATTCCCGCCTGTCAACTTGGGCTGGTAGGAGGTTCGGACCGGCTGCTCCTTTCCGACAAAGCATCGCAGGTCTACTGATGTGCTCTTGTTCCCACTTGAAGGACTTCTACGGGTAGTGTCATTCGGTTTTGCTTTGCGTTTATTTGGGGCCACTGTTTTGTATTGTGCATTTTAATTGATTTTTACGCTGCGTTCTCTTTTATCTACTGCGAGGGTTCTGCTTTTTTCATACCAGAGGGTTCCCCCCTTTATTTTGTTAACCTGAGGGTCTCCCCTCTCTCTGGTTTGGTCTGTTTGCTGTTTTTCGTGTAATAGTCTTGTGGATGTTTTGGGTTGACGCTCTGATACTGTGTGTGTGTGTTGATTTCTTACGTGTCTGGGGTGTGTTGGTGGTGCGGCGTTGCTAGTGTTCCATAACCGTAAACTGGTCGCATTGTGTCTCCACCATGATCCGGCGCATCGTCTGTCTCCAGTCTGTAAAAACCATTGGTCCATGTTATTTTGATCTGTGATTGTGTCGCCGGGCACCACAATGGGGTGGCCGGTTGAATGTTTTTTCGCCTATACCTAAATGTCCTGGTAGAGCAATCTTCGCTCGCGGAGTTTGGTAGCGTTTTCAGTGGGCATATGTTGGGTGTAATCTATCTAATTGTGATCTTAGTTTTCTTGCCCATCAGTAATTTGCTGCTGCGTGCTTTTTATGTAATGTGAGTCTGTACCAGTGTGTTATGATGTTGTCATTGCTGAGCACTTTATATACAAATTCTTTCTTGCATGTCCCCTGTGTCTAATTAGTCTAATGTTCATTTGTATACCTGGACCATGCATTCCGCCCTACCATTCAATCACTTGGTCGGCGTCCTGCTGTCCAGTGCAGTCGTTATACCATGTTTGCTAGCAATTTATTCAAATGTAATGCTGTAAAATTGTGGCTGCTTAATCGAGACGACCGAGCGTGCAGTAACCCAATGAGTAGTTGATAGGTCTTCCATAGTGTATGATAACTGCTTAGTGGTAGTAGAGTGCATGATGTTTACTTCCAACACCAATTGGAGTAAGCCATCTACTATTCACGATTAGATATGTATGTATACCCTTTTGTTGCCCACCCGAAGTCTAATGTATCGTGACAGGGGCCCTTAGCATTTCCCAGTCTAGGGCGTTGCTGAAGGGGGGTGCAGGGCAGGAGGGTTACTATGACATTTCCTGGCAAGTTTTCACACGCATTTCCAATGTCTATTTGTCCCATTCCCTATGGCGCACCCATACAAAGCTCCTGGCCAGGGGGTTTTTCAATTCTGCACGGATGCCCGGGTGCCTTCGTGCAACCATTACACAGTCGCCTGGTCTTGTAATCTTTGTGAACATTATGACCTGTCTAACCCCAGAGTATACAAACGCTTTCAGTCAATGACATGTTCAGTTGCTCGTATTTTTAAACGGCTTAAGGAAATAATGTCTGTACTCATTTTCTAGCGCCCACCCTTTTCCTACCCAGTTAATAACACTTGTACTAATAAGTCTTGTCTTTTCGCTGTCATTCCGGCAAAATTGTTCCAAGCCACGGTTATTAGTTAGGGTTGTTGATCAAGTCCGTCGATACTGTAGGGGTGCGAAATTTGTGGTAGCAGGTCAGTCCTCTATGTTCTGCGGTGACAGGGGGTGGTCGTCAACGGTGCAAATGGCTATTGGGGAAAAATGTCTTTACTGGTCTGTGAGATGATTAAGTCTTATAGTTGTTTTATTTGCCGCCAGAAATTCGGTCCCCTTGTCATTCCTACGGATAATTATGTTAAGCCCCTGTCCACCTTGCCACGCAATGGATGGAAAGAGGATGAAAATGGAGAAAAACACTTACCATCCATTGGTTAATGCGATGCTTCCGTTCTGTACTCACTTGCCCTCCGTTTTGCTTCCTCTCTATCCGTCCAGCATCATCTATTGACATTTCATCCGCTCAAAAGGTTTTAGCTGCTTCAACTTTTGAGCAGAAAATGTATCGGCAATGCGTCCATTCTGCATTCGCTAAGGCATACGGGGGACTCCCGTTCTGCAATCCGTTGTCATC
Source organism: Laticauda laticaudata (assembly GCA_004320025.1). NCBI lineage: Eukaryota > Metazoa > Chordata > Lepidosauria > Squamata > Elapidae > Laticauda > Laticauda laticaudata. The sequence continues at coordinate 17,483 of BHFT01001558.1, forward strand.
CGTTACGCATCTGCGTATATCCACTAGGCATACCGCTGTGCATCCAGCAACTCGCATCTGTTCAGCGGTAAACGGATGCAGGAGGAAGCGGATACGGACGCGGAACAGAACCCGCAGCATAATAGTAGCACAGACGGAGAAAGGATAAAGCGGAATGCAGCAGCACAAAGAAACATTTAAAATGAAAAAACGTTCGCAACGGGGACCTATTCCACTCCATCCGCTTCATCCGCTAGGCTCCGCTTCCGCATCCCGCTTTTCCAACCGCCTGCGTCCTCCCTCCCGTCTGTTCCTTTCCATGTTGTAACGCCGCTCTGGTTATGCAAATTTTTTGCCCTTTTGAGAGGCGGATAACAACAGATGGAAACATTTTTCTCATTCTTCTGTGTCCTTTTTTACAACGTTTTGAGCGACCTGCATCCGTTGGGCAGTGTGACAGGGCCCTTTTAGGTGTGGTATGCCGAGTATGCCTAAAAGGCGGTTTGTGATCGGTCACAAGGGTAATAAGTTCTACCGTAAAGGTATTCGTGGAAGCGTTTTATGCCGGATACAAGCCACCAATGCCTCTCTGTCCAACTGGCTATAGTTCCGTTCATTTTTTGAAGAGGTTGGTCTTTGAGTAGAAGGCCAATGGGGGCTTCTCTTCCACTCAGGACTGGCTAACATGGTCCGATGGCAAACGGTTGCATGCGTCGCAGGTAACTGTAAGTGGTAATGTCTCCGCTGTATTGCATCAAATACCGCGTCGGAGGTGATGAGGTCCTTTATCTGCTGGAAGCTGTCTCTTCACATTGTCCCCAGGTCCACACGGCTTGATTTGTCTAAGAGTCTATGTAGAGGTGTCCGTCGTCGTTGTGCCTTCTTGTGCAGAAAGAAGTGGTAAAAGTTATCATAAGTCGCAGAAATGCTTGTAATTCAAACTTTACTTTTAGGCCTAGGCAAACTTTCCCTTTGATGCCTTGATCTTTTTTGTCTGTGGGGTGGATGCCGCTCCTTATCGATTTGGTAAACCCGCCAGGAATTCCGACTTTTGGGCTGTGGTCCAATTTACACTTTTTCTTTTTTTATCTTGAGTCCCGCTTTTTTGGACCTTTGCAAAACCTCTTCTGAAGCGGGCTTCTAATTGCCTCTCATTCATTTAGCCTGAGACGAGCACGTCATCAAAATTGGCATTACTCCCTTTTATCCCTTGCAATTAATCACTCCATTAGGCTTTTGGAGATACCCGGGGCTACGCTGGAGCTCCAATTGTAGTATTGTATATTTGAGGATTCCCCTATGAATCACAATCGTTTGTTGCTCTGCTGTTTCAGCGGCTCTACTGGCCAATTGTTGGTAAGCTTGGGCAAGCGTCGAGCTTTGCAAAAGACCTTGCCCCTTCCCCAAAGGAGTGGTAGTAGATGTTGTAGTACCGGAACAGGATATGCATCTTGTTGTAGTGCATTGTTTAAGGGTAGCCTTGTAGTCCCTACAAATTCTCAAGACCCCATTCTGGCTTAAATGGAGGTCACAATTGGTGGTTTCCGCATTTGGCGTGGTCAGTTGGTTCCAGGAATGCCTTGTTCTATTAGGTTTGTTTAATTCTTCATCAAATTTTGGGTTTTTAGTGGAAGGGGGACTCGCCTCGCCTTTAGCCTAATTGGAGCAATTGTGTGGGTCTAAATTGAATGAAATCGGGACCCTCCTCGTACTTACCTAACGTTTCCATCGGAGACGTCCTGGAACTCTTCTCATCAGGTTCTCCCTCCAGTCTGCATCGGCGATGCGGTTTAATTGCCGCGTTACTCCAATTCCTAGAGGTTTCGAACCCACTCGAGTCGCCAGCAGGGCTTGGTCGGTTCCGGTCTACGATGTTAGAGGCAATATTTTTTGGTGTTCTTTTGAAGCTTATCTGGAAATGTCTCCAAGTCCAACTACTGGTATTCGGTTCCCTTAGTTAGTCTTTAAAAATTAGCAATTGGTGTTCTAAGTTTCAGCTCTGCCAATGTGCGTACACGGTACATAGTCCTGGTTGATTGTATCGCCTGATACCATCGATAAGTGACGATCTGGCAATCGACGTCCATCTTACATTCTTGACCCTCGAATCCGACTGCACCACATTTACCTTTCCGGCCACTTTGGCCATTAGAATGGCCAATGGTGATGGTTGATGAGGTTTCCTCTTTCCTATAGTTTTCGTTATGGGCCGCCTTGCCTTTTGTCTTCGCAACTCTCGCGGCTCCACATTGTCCTTTCTTTATGTTCTGGTGCGTGTGTTGTCCCATCGCATCTGGGGGCTGTAGCTTTTTCGGGTTCCGCATACTCGTGAGATGTTGGCCCGCCGTTCACAGTACCGGCACACGGCTTGGTCTAAGAACCAGCAACTCGGAACAGGGGTGGTCCTGCTCTGCACCTGGCACACTGAAACCCCGACTTACGAGCCATTTTTCATCACCTCTCTCGCCTCAGCCTGGAGTCTGTGGCATTTCTTCTTCATCTTCCTCGTCGATTCCGGATGATCCACTGTCTACCTATTAACGTGGCAGTTTTGTGTTGTGCTTTCTACCTTTCTTTCTTGGTGGCTCTCTAACTTTTCTTGGTGCGTGTCTTTGGCGAGTTGGCATTCCATCTGCTGCATCTTTGCCGCTGAACTTTTTTGTGTTCTGCCATGCCGTGGGCTTCCAGCAAATAGCCTCAGTAATGGTAATCTTTGGCGCGGTTAGCAGCCGCTTTGTAGAGGTAACATCTTTAGTCCGAAGACCACGCGATCCCTCATGGCTTCGTCCATGTTTAGGAATTCGCATGCTACCTCCATGTCCCGAGAGCGGCTACAATGTCTGCGATGCTCTCACCTTCCCTCTGCGTCCGTTTTAAAAACCTCCGTGTCTCCATGATGAGGCTGGCAGACGCGTCGGTGCATAGTGAACCTTCAGCAGCTTCTCTAAGGTCTGGCCAGGCCATTTCTTGCACATCGTCTGCGTTTTGCTGTGTGACTTGGCCATCTTGAACACTGTGGGGCCCCCAGTGTGTAGGATACAAGTCTTTTGCTAATTGTCCGAAGATTCCTTGCAGGTCGTTACTCATCCAGGAACATGAAGATTCTATCGTATAGGAATTCCCCAGTCCTCTGCTGCTGGGTTGAAGGGTGCGGGTGGCGAGTTAGTTCTGGCCATTTCGTCTGCTCGGTTTTCGATGCCACGTGCCCGACTGATCTCCTTTCTCAGTATCCCACCCTCGTAGCCAGTGTTCAGTTCGCAGGAATGAGACTCAGAGATCAGCATGACTTCAGCTCTTTTATTTAGTTCCGAAAGTCCATTCTAAGCAGGAGCCACCGCAGCTCTTTTTATAGAGAGCTGCTCGCGGCTAGTTGCCAATGATGGCTACTTGTTTTTCCTGCCGCTTGAATTGGCCAATCATAGCCTTGCTATGATTGGCCAATCAGCATCAAGAAAAGTAGCCAATCAGCGTCGGGTATTTGTTGTCCAATAGAAATAGCCTATTTGGAGTATGTTAATATGGAACACCTACAAGTAAAGAATTATCCAGAAGTGCTTCAAAAGGAGTCCCCAGAGAGGCATGATATGGCCCACTGCCAACCCAAAATTAATAACTGACCATGGTAGTTATCTCGCCTTTCTAGAACTGCAACACATATCAAATGATCTTTCAGGTAACTTCACACAACCAAAATGTCTGCCAATGGAACTTAGCTGTTCTCCAGGAATTTATGCAGACAATCCTCCATTTTGAGTGATCAGTGCTAGAACAATGTTCTTGTTTTAGTTTTCCCTTGAATATCTACAGTAGTTGATCCTTTAGATAGTTTATTGATTTTGACTTTGTTTGCCTGCCTAGTGCTCAATTCCAATGAGTGGATTTGTGCCTTGTTGTCTGAACTGCTGGACAATTAGTGCAATCATAACAGAAATGATTTGGCAGACCTAAGGAAAAGAATGTGGCTTTTGATGAACTACCAAGACTCTAATAGGCAAAAAAGCATTTTTGTGCTTTTGATGGATCAGTGTTAGACTGAAATCACTCTCACCCCTTCTGGATGTGACAAGCCTGCAGAAAGACTGGAAGTAAAGTCATGCATAGCAGCCAAATAGAAGTTCAAAGATCCTAAATAAACAGAAGTAGAATTGCCAAGACCTTCAGAGTTGTTAGTTTGCTTTTCTCTGACATTGTTGGTGAAAGAGAGAGACCTTTTTACATTTTGGTAGAAATCAAACATTTAATATTTACTCATGTTACTTTTTTCTTGTTGCTATTGATTCTTGATAGCTTGGGTTAGGACTTTAGAAAAACAGTTTTAGGCATTGTGCGAAACAATCCATCAGAATATTTTTACCAGCAGAAACAGGCCAACAAAAAGCCATGCCACCAAGAATTTAACTACTGTGTCAAAACTCTACCTTTCTGAAGTTCTTCCATTGCTCCACTGATTTGTTGCACAAAGTCAGTTCAAATGCCCCAATCCCTAAGTTTGATAAACAAGAGAAGTAGCTCTCTAAATTTAGGACAGAGAGATGGGCATCTAAGCAATATATGCCTCTACTATTGCAATAGTTGCATAGAAGTAGAAAAGGAATTCTTGGTGGATCATACTGGATTTTGTGGGCAACTCAATGCATGCTCTGAAAATGTCTACTAATGGGGAGGCTGGCCATTCAAAAAGGGCAACTATCACAACCCTTTGATTTTCTTGAACATTTCCTGCTCTTTACATAATGGTCCTTCCCTACAACCTACAGTACATGTTGGGGGGGGGCACTTTAAAACAGTGTCTTGAATTTTGTATTTACCAACTCATTTGCATTATGAGGTTGGATTAATTTTGTTGCGAGTCAACTTTCTATTTCTTTTTGTTTTATTTTTAGGAAGAGTAGCCTTGTCCCAATCCAATAAAAATAATAACTTTTTCATGTCTTCCCATGGCCCAAGGTTATGTGCAAGGGGTATTTTTAATCAAAATGGTAGTTATGAAAGAACAGTGGCAGGATTTCATGTGGTGGTAATCGCCATATTGATTACTTACATATACCATTTATACCTAACACCCGTAGGAGTTCCCCAATACTCTTGCCTCTGACAATAAATTCTCTTTAGAAAGCTGATTGTAGCAAATAAATGAAGGAAAATTCCTGTTCTTGGCTGTATTCCTAATATTAAATCACCTCCTGTGATTCGTTTTCAATTCTGCACCTTCCATTTTATTTCCACCTGCAGTTCTCAGCTCTCAGTCACACTATTACAGCCTAAAAAAGAAGTTTATTTGATTCAATGCTGATATAAATGATCCACTCTAGATATAAAAGGGAGCACACAATTTCTTGCTGGAAAAGTGGCAGCTAAGGTAGAAAAGAAGGGATATTTTGACTGCAAACAATTAGAAGCTTAGGGTTCAAACATGAAATATGAGCAAGTCGCCCATATACTTCCAAACCTTCAGCCATTTTCTATGCCAGTCTTCTGTTTCAAATAGAAGGTGCATTTCAGAAGTTTGTAAATTTAACCTGTTTAACCCTTTGCAAACAACCAGTGTTATGTTGTTGATATCCCTTGGCAGTAAGAGAGAAGATCTGGTAGAATGTGTTTTTGTGGTGTACCCCTTTAAGTCAGAAATAGAGTGAGACCCAGAGAACTTCTGGAATTTATGAGCTATCCTTCAGTGTAATGGATTACACTGACTATCTAAAATAGTTGAATGGTTCTCAAGTCAAGATGAACAGAACCTGATCTCCTTGATGGCAATAGAAGAGTCTACAGTACTACAGAAACGGCTTATTCTCCCTGCTGAACTACAGGGCCTGAGAAACGAACAGGTGAAAATAGCTTTGAGGTTCATTTTGTGGCTCTTTCTCTCCCGCAGTGTTAAACTACTCTGGTCATCGTTGGCTGTGACAGATGTTTATTTTATAGCCACCCCTTTTTCATAGCAGTGTTTTATTTCTTTTTGCTTGTTCTTTCTTTCTTTCTTTCTTCCTTCCTTTCTTTTTCTTTTTTAAAGAGGGTGAGGGAGGATAATTTATAGGCAGCAGAAGTAATTGATTACTCCTGGCAAATTTAGTGAAGGGATCAATTGTTCCATATGGAAAGAGCCACCGGGCACTATTCACCAGGGAAGACTGATGTGTTGAGGAGCAAAAGAATGTTGCTTTCAAGTCCCACATTCCTAGCCAAAGTGTGGCATTCAAGAGGCCTTGGTAATACAAGGGAGCCTGGCAGGCTGCTTACGTGAGGAGACTGGGAGTGTTCCCAAGAACAAGGATTCCCTGTTCACAATCTCTCATGTCTGAAGGATCTAACAAATCTAGGAGTTCTTATACATATTCCCTCTAAAATGTATTGGATGTATTGGTTTGGTTTAATTTCCAAACATTCCCCATTCATAAATCTAAATTGCAGTTTAGTGCTGTTCTTTCACCATTCAGGGTGAAATTGTTACAAGCTACAAATGGCTGTTAACTGACCACTGACACAGCAAACTAGAGAAAGTAAGACTGAATGCATTTGCTTATTTGACCTCAGATATTCCCCCAAATGCCTCGATAATTCATTTCATGGATTATACTGAATTATCTGGGCATAATTTACATGAAGAGTAATCTTAAAGTAGAAGCATTCTTTGACTTACAGTCACTTAGTGCAGTGGCCCCCAACCTTTTGGGTGCGAAGGACTGATTTTGTGGAGAAAGGTTTTTCTGTGGATCTGAGGGAGCATGGATTTGCATGCTGCCTACATATCATAGATGGGGCTTCACTTGTTTGTATGTCCCAGTTACTGGCATGCCATGGACTGGTGCTGGTCCACAGACTGGGGATTGGCAACCCCTGGCTTCATGACTGTTCAAAGTTATGACTCACCCAAAAAAGGAGACTTACGATCAGGATTCAAATGTCCAATGATCGGGGGGTCCTCTGTGGCAATATGACCAAACTTCAGGCACTTAGCAATACAACTGCATTTATCACTGTTTGCAGCATCTTGCAGTTACATGACCACGTTTTAATACAGTTTTTCCAAAAACCAGCCCTTAACTTCTAGTTTTCCACACCCATAGTGAACTGTTCCGTTCGGAAATAAGTTGCGCGAGACCGGGTTCCAACAACAACTCTTTTATTTCAACAAGTAATGAATGGTAACAGAACAACGACCCAGCCGCGACAGCCTTCTTATAGCGGCTTGCCACGGCTTGTGCCAAATGACAGTACTTTGAGTATTCCCGCTGTCTGGCGGGCCAATCGGATTGGTTTCTAAATGGCCAATCCGGAAACGGCCTTTTCAGGCCAATCAGTTTAAAGGCATTTGGGAGTCTACAAGTTTCTATACACACACCCCTCCCCCTTGGTTTCGTCCAACATGCCATCATGTAATCACACAGGGTAGGTAGGGCTTTTTCCGAGTCCTGGTTGACCTGCGCAGTCTCAATCTTGGCAGGTTTCTTCAAGAGGTTCGGACGGGATTGCTTTCTCTTGTCTTCTCTCATGGAAACCTCCTGGAAGGGTGAGTCAAGCCTTGGCCGCTCCCGCTGAGGTCTCTCGGGCCAGTTGAAGATGGCTTCCGCCGCTCCCTCTTGGTTCGTCTGGGTTGGTCGAGTTGGCTGGCTGTCTGCCTTCCAAGAAGGCCTTGCTTGTTTTCCTGGCTCCCATTACTTTTCCTTCTGGGGTCCACTAAATGTGAGTGCTCTTTTTGATTTATTGGCGGTGTTTTTGTGTAGTGGTTTGTTGTTGTGTTATGGGGAGGTTTCGTCTCTCCCTTTTTTTATTATTCTGTATTTCCCCCCCCTCCTCAGTTGTTTTTGGTCTGTTTATTGTTGGCGCTGGTGGGCGGTTCATTCTAGGGTGGCGAGAATGAGCTGGTCGATGTGCTCTTCCATTCTCTTCATCGTCCAACACGAAGTCAGTAGGACAGGGGCCTGTGATTTGGGGTGATTGTGGCTGGAAGCATAAGGTCCCGGTAAGGTTTTTCGCATAAACCAGTTCGGCATACTCGAATTGAGCGGTATTTGCTTGGAGGAGTCAGGGGATTTGTCCAGGTATAAGTGGGGTGCAGTCTGTTGAGGTAAGGAACGCAATTTCCTACCCCATTAGTAGTTCTGCTGACTGGGCTCTTGTTGGTAAGTGCTGCTACGGGGTAAATGTGTTGCATGGTTAACATCGGTTTAGCTTTCCTGCACGTCCCCTTTCCATTCTTTTCTATCTAAGGCCCTCCTTAAGTGTACGAACTATGCGTTAGGATCTGCCATTAGCAAGCCGGATGAGCCCGGCTCTGTCAAGGCCATGTCGGATGCCTTGTGCAGGCAAATATGCTCAAATGCCAACGCGGTAAACTGGGCCCTTGTTCCCGACACAAACACAGGGCCCATTGTCCGACACTAACACATCAGGCAGTCCATGCGTGGTGAAAAGTTTGTCTAACTGCTTCATTACTGCCTCGGTGGTGGTGGATGCCATGAGTATGACTTCTAACTAGTTCGAGTAGGCGTCCACAACTACCAAAAAGGTGTTGCCTTTTGTTGGCCCAGCAAAATCAATATGCAGTCTCGACCATGGGCCTCAAGGAGATTTTTAGGAGGGGATGAGAGCTTCAAAATGGTGGGGCCACAATATACATGTAAGTATGGGGCCCAGGGATAATTTTTCTGATCATCTGTGTGTGTTACAGTGAGGTGCCTATTTCAGGTCAAATATTATATTCTTCCCACACCAAAACGATGGGATATAGCCAAACTGGTCAGAATGGTGAATTCTGTGCCACATTTGACCAGCCCTCAGGTACAGGGAAAGAGAAAGAGCAGGCTAAAATACTTTAATCCCAAATTGTTGAATAAACCATAATTGCAACTTTTGTCTTTTTTGAAAGATCTTTCCTCTGATACTTCAGAAGACAACAGAGAAATGGGACAAATATGTCACATGAGCTTTTAAGCTGCAAATCAGAGATCATCAGGAGAATCAATTCATCTGTATAAACTTTTCACAATGGTGGCACCTCAGCTTTCACGGTTCTAGTCTTTTTTTTTTTAAGCAAAGTGCCAGTCTCTTACTGACATCTTTATTTATAAGAATGCTTCTAAGCACTCAAAAAAGCATTTTGTGACAATTTGCCATTTGTCTGAAAAGTTTGTGCTCAGAAACATAAAGACAGGAAAAAGAGAGAGAAAGGAAATTTGAGATTATTCTCCAGCAAGATATTAAATAAACAAGTAATCATATGATTATTTTATGACTGTTTATGCATCCATAAAGACAATTTATATACAGAGAAATCTCTCCTAAGTAGCTTTTTTTGAGAGAGTACCCATAATATATTTCCCAGATTCCAGATTCCTTTTTAGAACCAAAAATGTCTTCCACAGATTCCCCATATAGCTTTCAAGAGTTATTTTAAATTTAGGTCTCTCATTATATGATCCCAACACATTAATTGTACTTTGACCTACCGCACAAGTCTAGGTCTAAAGTCATTGCATCCTCACAGGCCACATGGGCCCACAGTTAAATATGTTCAAAATGTCATCTGCTAAATTATAATATATCCTTTTTAACTTCCCCCCATCCCAGTTGGAAAATACAATTAAAGAATACTAATGTAGCTACATGTTTATGAAGCCAGTTTGGTCTAGTGGTTAAGGCACCAAGCCAGAGAAGCCTGGAGATTGAGTACTGATCTCACCATAGGCATGAAAGCCAGCTGGGTGTCTTTGGGCCAGTCACTCTCTTTCAGCCCAAATCATCTCACAGGGTTATTGTTGTGAGGAAAATAGGAGGAAGAAGGAGAAATAGGTATGTTTGGCACCTTGAGTTATTTGTAAAAATAATAAATGTGGGTGTCGGGCGGAGCTCCATTCAAAATCCAGGAAAGAAATACTTAGACTCTTTATTACTTGAAAATGAAGTGGTAGCAACCAAAGAATTTCTGAATCTGAGAAATTTAGGGCGCGCAATTCAATATAGAAAGTGATGGAAATGTTCCCACCCCCAATAGTTCAAATGACACTTCCAATTAGAAGTTGTGGACATGATCATGTGGGCATCTTCAGGTGATGATGAGGCCTCTGTCCGGTTGACCTTGGCATATTTTGATAAGGGGTTGCAGTTGCGCAGAAGAGAAGAAAGCTAAGCGAGAAATAGAAACCTAACTCTAGCTTATGCTCCCCCTCCCATTTATACAACAGATGAATGTAAACACCTCCAGCTCTCTTCCCCAACTTATTCCTATCTCCCCTCTTCCCCCTCCCGTTACGTATGCAGTCGAAAAGATGCAAAGCAATAGCAGAAGATCTTGAAGGCTGACATTCGGCCCTCCTAGAAAAAGGAAAATCGTCAGTCCTAGAAGAGAGAGAGGAGACAATATAAAGACAATTATTAATTCACTACACAATTACAAAACAACATAATCCTAAGGTTTATCAGGATACTTGAACGAAATGCTTTAACCAACTTAGGGGCTTTGACGTCGGTTTCATTAACCCATTCGGCTTGTGAAGAAGGGAAATGTTTCCAGGCTATAAGATACTGGAGTCGGCCTCTCCATTTGTGAGAGTCCAGAATTTCTTTAACTTCAAAATGTTGTTCGCCTTCAATCAGTATTGGTATGGGAGGGTCAGCATGGATGGGTCTTAAGTCAGAAGTATGTTCAGGTTTTAGCAAACTAACATGGAATACCGGATGAATTCGTCGAAGAGTTTTGGGTAAGGTTAGCTGGACTGTTACAGGATTTATAATCCGTTCAATTGTGAATGGACGCAACGTACTTAGGACAAGTTTCTTTGACTTTTGAGTGGTCTGCAGGTATCTGGTGGACAGGAAAACCTTGTCACCCACTTTATATTCTTTCTGAGGGGATCTTTTCTTGTCCGCAAATTTTCTTATGAGCTTGATGGGCCTCATCTAATGCTTTGCGTGTTACTGGCCAGTTAAGTTGAAGTTGAGTTATCCATTCATCCAACGAAATGGATGTTAGGTTTTTCACGAGGAAGTTCAGGTATGGGAACGAAAATCTTGTCCCGAAGCCACTTTAAATGGAGTAAATCCAGTACTGCTGTGTAAGAGTTGTTATATGCCACTTCGGCAAATGGTAATAATTCGGACCAGTTATCTTGTTGATAATTTATGTAGCATCTGAGATATTGTTCTAACACTGCATTAGTCCTCTCACAGGCCCCATTGGTTTGGGGGTGGTGGGTGGAGCTTAACCCCTGGGCGGAGCCTATTAACTTCAGAACTCTTTCCAAAAATTTGAGGTAATTGGACCCCTCTGTCAGAGATTATGCGTTCTGGGATGCCATGTAACCTATAGATATGTGATATAAACAGTTTAAGCCAGCGTTTTAGCAGAGGGAATCTTGGAACAAGGTATGCAATGTACTTGTTTGGAAAATAAATCAGTCACTACCCAGATGACCGTGTTTCCACCACTTTCGGGGCAATTCCTACTATAAAGTCCATAGAGATTTCCTTCCAGGGAGCCGTTGGTCTAGCTACATTTTGTAACAATCCTACTGGCTTACCAGGAGGGTCTCTTTGCCGAAGCACAAACTGGACAGCTAGCTACGATAAGCTTCAATGTCTTTCTTTAAAGTAGGCCACCAGAATTGCCGCTTAACCAGATGTAAGGTCTTCACAAATCCGAAGTGGCCAGCTGCTTTAGAATCATGAGCCTGTTGTAGTATTTGGCTCCTTAGTACCTGTGGCACGTACAACTTTGCGCCCACCCAAGCCAAACCATCTCTAATCGTACAGTTACTTGAATGAGCCAGGAACCATTCGTACCAGTTTTAAAGCTTCTTTTAATTGTTCGGTTTAGGTCATTCGATAAAACCACTTCTTTGTTCTTTTTTTTGAGCTCTGGTGATCACTGGAGCGGCTAGATGTTTGGCTGAGACAATTGGGCTTATCACCTCCTGGCATGTGCTATTATATTGAGGAAGTCTAGAGAGAGCATCGCCATGAAATTCTTACCCCCTGGAATTGTACTTCAATGAGAAATTGAATCGGCTTGAAATACTGGGCCCAGCGGACTTGTTTAGAGGACAGCTTTTGGGGCGTTTTTAAAGCTTCCAGATTCTTATGATCAGTCCATACCTCAAACGGTGTTTTGCTCCTTCCAGGAAGTGTCTCCAGGTCAGCAAGGCCAACGAACTGCAAAAGCTTCTTTCTCCCAGATGGCCCATCTTCTCTCTGTTTTCAGACAGCTTTACGGGAGGTGTACGCGCACAAGGCTGTAAGTCCCTTTCTCATTTAGTTGAAGTAATACCGCTCCAATAGCCACATCACTTTGCATCGGCTTGAATCACGAAAGGAGTGTCCATATCGGGTGTTTCAGCCACTGGTTCTGGCAGCAAACAGGTCCGTTTTTAGCTTTTCAAAAGCGGCTTGGCACTCCATAGACCACTCTAGCGGCTTTCCTGGCCTTGGTTTCACCTCCCCTTTGGTTTCAAAGAGATTTGTGATGGGCATTGCTATCTTAGCAAACGTCGGGATGAAACTGCCGGTAAAAATTTTGGCAAATCCCAAAAAACTTTGGAGTTGTTTTCCTGGTGCGCTGGTGGAGCCCACTCCAAAACGGCACGCACCTTCTCTGGATCCATCTCTATGCCTTCAGATGAAATGCGATATCCAAATAGTCAATTTTGTCTTTGATGGAATTCACATTTTGACAATTTAGCATACAACTTAGCGGCACACAGTTTTTGTAAAACTGACCGCCACTAACTTCACATGTTCATCTAAGGTCTCCGTGTAGATAAGGATATCATCAAGATAAACCAGAACCCCCCTGTATAAATGTTCATGTAACACTTGATTGATCATTTGCATGAATTACCGGGCTGGGGCCCCTTGTAACCAAAAGGAAGAACGTTGAATTGGAAACAACCCATCGGGCAGTTAAAAGCGGTCTTCCAACTCATCCCCCTCCTTAATTCGGATCCGGTAGTATGCTTCTCTCAAATCCAACTTCGTGAAGATCTTTCCCTTCCTAAATGGGCCAACATGTTCCTTCATCAAAGGAAGGGGGTACACGTTTTCCACAGAAATAGCGTTCAAATTTCTGTAATCCACTACCAAGCGCTTGGAGCCATCTTTCTTTTTCACGGAACAGTACTGGGGCGCTACCCGGGGCCTAGGCAGGCTGAATGAAACCACGTTCCAAATTTTTATCAATAAAACAATCTTAGCTCTTCCAATTCCCGTGGGGTCATTGAGTACAACTTTGGTTTCGGGAGCTTCACCCCAGGCAAAATTTCAATAGCACAGTCCGTTGGCCGGTGAGGCGGAAGCTCATCCGAGACCTTTTCACTGAACACATCTTTTAAATCCCAATACTCTTTGGGAATTTTCTCCTCATGTTTCACTGGCTCAGTACCTGTGGAAGCTATTTCAATTAGGTCCTGAGCCAGCAGAAGATCTTGAAGGCTGACAGTGGGAAATGAATGAATAAATGAATAAAAAACCCAAGGGACTAAATGACTTAGAAATAGACAAAAGACAACAACTTGTTGACTTGAAGGCAACAGTTTGGTCCAAGGTCAAATCTCATATATTAGGTATAATCATACACACTTTGACAGTATTTCAGTTTTTGAATGATAGAGTAATACCTGTTTTCATAACTTTTTACTACAGTTTTCAGTTTTCAAGAAATGGGACATGGAGATTTCATTAAAGAACCTGAGGTTTTCCTTTATAATGGAAACATCTATTTTTGCTGATGCCAACTCCAGCCATTTGGCCTTATATTTAGTCTTTGTGGCATATCCTCTGGCAAAGAGATTTATTATGCATTGTTGTTGTTATTGTTGCTCATTTAATGTTTCACCATGGCCTACCCTATCTGTAATATAATCTATGTCTATAACAAAGAGAGACAGGGATAGAGAGAGAGAGAGAGAGAGATCAATAGTTGACAGACAGACAAACAGACATTGAAGAATGTCTGTGTTGCACAGATACATTTGTTTGTACAGAGTATGTACAGGATTTTTTCTGTGAATTTATTTCTTGATTGTCTGTCTGATCTTCATTTTTCAGAGGATAAATTCTTTTTAATAGGAGTTGTCTGGGGGAATCTTATCCTTTTGAGCCTTGGGCCTCACTAGTAAAAATGGTTCAGATTCTCCTGAGAAAGAAGCATTGGGAATTCTTTCCTGTTCATGTTTTTATTTATTTTTTTCTGCTGAGAGATCCACATAGTTAGAAATACGTTTGTGTATTTTTACACAAATGTTCTGGTTTATGACCGAATAAAGGTTCATTTGATTTGATTTGATTTGATTTGATTTGATTTGATTTGATTTGATTTGATTTGGATCAAAAGATAAGCAGGATCTCAAAGAGTAGGAAACAAAAGGAAAGGAATAAAAGATTAATTTATTTAACACCAAAAACAAAGCTTACCTCTTGTAGTTTTGTCCCATGTGGGAAATGGAACATGTAAAGATCATGCTCTGGAAATCTGACAACACAGGTGCCCTGCAGCTCAGAGTGACTAATTCTAACAAGCTGCTCACTGTGTTACAAAAGGCAAAACTTCTGGCATTTTCATCTCTAACCACCTGGCTTGGAAAACACTGTTTACAAATACCACAATATGTCATCTGGGATGGACTCAAGAGGTGGAGTGAAGAATTCAAGGGCTAGAGAGTTGAAAGCTGTGTTTTGTTTTCTGGGCCAAGGATTATAGGGTGAGGTTGGGGGTTGGGAATGTTGTGAGCTATTTTGCAAATGAACCATTCCAAAAGGCCATGAATTATTTTGTGCATTGTGGAGAGCCTCTAAGCATCAGGGTATCTACTCACGATGTCTCACTTTTGTTAATGTCAGAAAATGGCATTCTGAGAGCAAACCAACCAATCTTTGAAGAGTTTTGTAGTATTTTATATTTGCTTTCATAAATATTTGACTGAAAGCACCACACAGAATAATTTAACCCTGTCAAAAAGTAATATACTTATTGTTTGAGAATACTTATTCAGATACTTATTGTTTGAGAAGGACTGCAGCTTAAGGGTATATCATTAGTGCAAATATGAGATAGAAAATCTGATCTGTATTCTCTGATTAGAGATGATTTGGAATTAAGATGTCCTTATCCATTTTACTTTTCTATATTTGGGAAATATAGAGTATTCTTACAGATAATCCATGATTTACAACTGCAATTGGGACCAGCATTTCTGTTATTAAGCAAGTGAGTTGGACTCAATTGTAAGACATTTTGCCACAATTGTAAAGCATATCACTGCAGTTGTTAAGAGAATCACATGGCCATTAAATATATTTCGCTTTCCCCCATTGACTATACTTGTTGGAAGCCAGTTCCAAAGGTTGCAGATGGAGACTACATGGTTCCAGAAGCTACTATTGTTGTAACTAAATGCCAGTCGCCAAGTGCTAAAATTTTGATCACATAATTGTGAAGATGTTGTGATAGTCATAAGCGCAAGGATGGATCATAAATAACTTTCTTTGTGCCGTTATAATGTTGAGCAGTTGCTATATGAGTGGTTGTAAGTCAAGAGCTATGTAAATGTATATGACCTCTTACACTCTGTTCACAATGGTAGACAGCTAGGATTTGGAAATTCCTCTGTGAATGCCTCCCGTTTACAACATTTTAAAGAATTGGAATTTAAATGTTCAAAGATTGTGTTTATTTATGAAAGCCATAATTGCCTTTTAAAAAAGAAAAATAAAAGAAAGACTAAGTTAACATGGACTATCACATTAAATGAAATATCAGATTCCTGAAAAAAATCAACAAAAAAGACACTAAGGCTAAAATACGGTTAGGCAGTGTGATTTTTTTTAAACAAGTTTTATTCAGTTTTCCACATTTTAACATCTCTTTTTCATGAACAGCATGATTACAGGTTTCACATATACATACAAATATGACCATAATTACAAATTCAATATTTGTATTTAATTTCTTATCTTAACAATGCTTTTATACATTTTCTATTTTATTATATTATTCCAAATGTTTATCTCATTAATTCACATATATTAACTTCATAATTATTATACTTTAGTACTTTTAACTGTCACATTATACATTCCATCTTAAATTCTGATTAATAACACTCTTTCTATAAATTGGTTTCCCCCTTAAAATATCAATTTAAGTGCGCCACTTCTAAGTTACATATTCATTAATTATCTCCCCTTTTAAATCCCATTAAATGTTTAAGATTTTATTGCCTAAAACATTAAAATTAATAATCCCATTTAAAACTACATAACATATATAAGTAAGATTCTGCATGGTTTCCCCTTTTTAATTTCACAAAGTTTATCTACAATTTCAGGAAAAAAAGGACATATTAATCTACTCATTTAATCCTAAACCCTAATGTTAATTCCATTTCGGCTCTCCTCCTGTATCGTTTCATTTATTTCAGTATATTTAATACACATATTCCATTAATTATTCCATTCATATTTAAACAAAAAAACCAGCATTCCAATCCTAAAAGTATTTCAATATATTTAATAAACATATTCCATTATTTGTTACAATTATCTATGCATAAAGGAAAAGAGCATTGAATTCCATTATCAAAAAATAGCAGTTTTATCATCTTATCAATCTATATGTTCCCATTACACAACTACAAATTTATTTATGTTATTCCCCAGTACCTTGCAGAATCCACTCTCCAAATATCAATCATCCATTATCTCTATGTCTAATTAAACAATATTCCCATTTTTTTACAATTCCCATATTTCTTTGTTCCCAAGTCCTGTTTCTTATCCCTTCTTTCCCTTTGTATTTTTCCCTTTATTCTTTCACTCCAGTTTTTATCCCCCTCTCTATTTATAACTTCCTACCGCCCTTCAAATTTCTGATGATTCTTTTTCCCTTTTTTAATTTTCTGAATATTTCCCTCTTTATTCAACTTCCCAAACCTCTAATATTTATTTCCAACTCTTTTCCTCTTTCTTTCCAGGGTTCTTTTTTTCTCGATGGTAATTAAAGATGGCTCCTTCTATGATTTGCTCCACCTTCTTTTTTGTCCTTTGTTGTCATACTCTGCAATCGTGTTTTCAGTGAATTTTAAAGAAAAGCCCAACATTTCACCTCATTCTTGAAATATGTCTTTCATGTTTCCAAGTTCCATTTTTAATGCCAGAAGAGATATTACCATTTTACAGCTTTCTAATTAGCAATTTAATCCAAATGGTGTTTTTAAAGTTAATTTCCAACAGTCAGCTTTTGTTTTCTTCCTCTTTTAATCCTCAGCTAATCCAGTGCCAAATCCATATGAGAATCAACAATTAATCCAAGGGCAGAATCTTCCTGTTTCTTTCTTTGTTTCAATTTTTCAAAGTTCTTCTTTTATTGTATCAATTTTCCTTACACTTTTAAGAAACAGAGTCTTCTGAAAGAAAAAACAAGTTAAGCCCATGTCACACTGCACCAACGGATGGAAAGAGGATGTAAAATGGAGAGAAACACTTGCCATCCATTAACCTGCAGATCTACATCTTTTCCTTACTCACTGCCTCCGTTTTTCATCCTATCCGTCCAGCATCCGTCTACTGACATTTCTCCGCTCAAAAAGTTTTGAGCTGCTCAAAACCTTTTTGAGTGGAAAATGTACTCCAACGCGCCCATTTGCCGCATCCGCAACGCTTACAGGGAACCTCCGTCTAATCCATCATCGATCCGTTATGCAGTCCACTATATCCGTGAGATCGCTGTGCAATCGCCGCACTCAAATCCGCTACCAGTCAAACCCGTTGGAAAATATGGCCACAGGTAGGAAGCGAAACGGATGTCAGAACTGGACGCGCAACATTAGTAGCACAGATGGAACAGAGATGAATAGCGGAGGGCAGCTCACAAAGAAAGCATTTAAAACGGAAAAAACGTTCACACGAGGGGTACCTATCTCGGCATATTTAAGATATTCCTAGAGGATAGCAAAAGGACACGAGCGGAAAACCCGTATATTTCCTAAAAAAGGGAGGAACTCACCTGAGATCTCTACTTTCAAGTCCAGCAGCGCCTGCTGTGGCAGACTTCTTCAGCCTTCATCTGGTCTTGCGTCTTCCACAGCTCCAGTCATCTCCACCATGGATTCATCACACACTCCTTTAGGTAGCACCACTCATTCTCGCAACAAGTGCGAAGCCATCCACAGGCTTCTTGACTTACGTTACGGGAAGCAAAAGGAGCAGCCAAGAGCGTCTGGGTTCGAAGATGGGACGATGGAAGAAGCAGAGTACGGGACATTGAACAACAAGCTGATGGTGAGCTGTAGGAAACGAAGACACTCGTGCATTCCAGAACTTCATCGAGGATGCTCCAGCATGTTTGACGAAGTTGTGCAGCGGCCTGACCCCTAGGTTGACCAAGGCCAAACACAAATTCCACCCAATCGCCTGGACCTGGGCTCAAACCACAGTGGCACTGACTCTGCGCCACGGCCTCGTCGTGCTGGCCCAGTCTATGAACCAATTGGACACAGTATGGCTCTTGGAGGGTGCCCACACCAACATCCATCATATTGTAGGTCAGAGAAGGGTGGCAGGTCATCATCCGAAAATAACCTCTGGAGGAGCTCTCAGTGTACCCACCACTGAAGAAGGCTGAAGAAAGTTGGCAGAGCAAGTTGTATCCAGAAGTGAACTTCTCCTCACCGTGTTGAGCCATAATGATGGAGCAGTGGCCTTGCCAAAGTTCCAGCAAGTCAACTGGTCACTTATATTTCACATCTATCTAAGGGCTTCTTCAGCACATCCCTTCTGCCAACGGTAGTAGCTGACTACAAGTTCATGCTACATCGGATGCTTCAGCCAGGGCTCAATCTTCTATGAATTCCTCTACGTATATCAACGCCGTGACCTCTAAGGAGTGGGCTGGAAGCAACCTTCATCATGTTAGCTCCACGCTCCACGATCTCCTTGCCCAACGACTACGCAATGATGTGCCCTATCTTCATCAATGCGGGCGATGAGCCTTCTCCCTAACGATCCGTATCTCGATGAAGGACTCCTCCCGTGAATGAGAGGATCTGTCCACTATCAGGCTGTCAGGGCAAGTGGATGTGGAACGCCATTATGGGTTCATCCTGGCCTAACAGGTTTCCAGGTTACTTCTTCCCACCATTGGAGCATCCATTCGCCCAAAGACCCATGAGGAGGATCGTGAAGCTGTGCCGATCCTCGCTACAATCTCATGCGCACCTGCCACCCGTGCTTCGCAAAAAGGCCTCGTGACCAAACAAGCCAATGGGGAATGGAGCCTGAGGTGAAGGAGCCAAGTGCGAAAACTGATAGGACACTAAGGATGTAGGCAAAGGCCCCGACGGAGTTTTCACGTTGAAGCGTTAAGATTCAGTCAAGCGCAACCTCCTGTACGACACTGAGTGCAAATTCCCAGCTGGCTAGCATTTGAAGTCGGGAAGACAAGATGATAGAGCTTCATAATGAGATGCTTCCTTGCAGACTGTCGTCATCACATTGGATGCGATATTGGGCATGTAATGTTGCGGCTGGGCCCTACAAAGACAAGGCATTTAATAAAGAGAGTTGTGTTTTAGTTGAAATGTGTATGGATCGATTAATTTTATATTGATAATAAAGGGCATAGGTGTGGCACCTGGATGGTGTGATCCATACAGTCCCACTATCTTGCATGGAAAGGCTTTATCTATTCCCACAGCTAATTTACCCATCCCCAAAGGTTCCCTGCCATTCCAGCACAGCTATCACCCCATCCACAGACTATTACACCCACTCCCCAGGCTCAGTCCCTGCCATTACATCCCAAAACTCATCCTTAACCATTCCCACAAGCATGCAATACGGCTTTAAACCAATTTCTAAAGGTTTCGCACAAGATCTTTATCTGACCACATAAATAAATAAGGCAAGTGTGTAAGCAATCCAAGATTAATCTTTATTAATAACAGCTTGTAAAAGAAAAATGACCAAGTCAAGTGTCCAAAGCAAAAATAAAGTCTAACAGGTATGCCACCCAGTCTCTGGCACTCATTCTTCGATCACTCTGATAGGCTCATATGCCCAGTCGCTACGGGCGTTTGATAGCGGTATCCAGTGTTATCTGCCAATCCTGTGCTGACCGCGAGCAGGGTGGCCATCGTTCTGCTGGACAGTATGCTGCCGATCATCTAGACAGTCCCGCAAATCTAATTGGGGTTCCTGGCACCAAGGAGGACAACCTGGTGATTGGCTGTGTTGAAGGAAGCTATCTCAGACAGCTGGACTCAAACCCCGTGATGTTGAACAGCCCTTCCTCCATGGACAGCCAGTATCTGGTGTCCAGCCCCTCATACCAATGATCAGATGTACTGAGGCCGGCTTGGCTGTGGGGGGAGAAGGAGCAGTGTAGTGGGCTGTCTTTGTCTCGCAGCGCTGTCGGACGGCATCTGTGGCCATCGTGGTGTGGTGGCAATCCTTTGGTGTGCTGCATCAGTGGTGATGCCTGGATGCATCAGTCACGGCACCGTGGTGTCGCGATGTACCTGCTGGCCGACTGGCGAAGGGCTGCCTGGTGCTGCTGACTCTCTGGTAGCCCTAGCCCTTGGTAGGGAGGCGCCTGTGGAAAGCCTTGGAAGACAGTGACATCACCTGGGGGGTTGGGAAGCAGGCCTGATCTGGGTTGGGCAGCAAGATCATTTGGTCTGGAGGTGTTGTGAAGAAGATCGTGATCCTGTTCCTTCACCACCCTCGGTACTTCGGGTTTCCAACATGTTCATTGAGGGTCTGGTGACATTAGGTTTGAGGAAGGGCTTGCGGTTGGAGGATGGGATGTCGGTGTTACCAGCGCTGAGAGAGGAGATCGCGCTGCTTCTGATGTTGTCTCTTATCTCCAGCCAGACCGGTGTTGGCTGCTGCCCCTCCGAGTCTGCCTCTCGTGCCTTTCTTGTGGAGGTGGAGCTGGGCGTGGAGATGGGTTGCGGCGTGTGCGTGACGTGTCATATCCTGTTCTGCCCACTGCATCAGGGGTCCTCCACGTGCTTCGCGCAGGGGTAAGTACAGCTGTTGGGGGTCTCACGTCCATGGGCATGTCCACAGATACCTGTCTGGACACAGGAGCTGACTCTCTGCCAGACGCCAGGACTGTTCTCAGCAGCTACCGAGGAGAGGGGTTGTGAGAGGGGCTTGCCTCCCCTCGGTGGCGGATCTCCACCCCTCAACGAAGCTGCACTTGGGCCATCCGTAGGTTCTCGTTCTGTCCATCAGCCTTGACCTGCGGCCTGGCCAGATTTCTTGAGTGCAGCTTCCGTACCAAGGTGTGCATAGCTTCCTACAGCCCGAGGGAGCACTCCAAAGTGAGCCCAGGCTCTCCGCTCTTCTCTCTCCAAGCAAGCCTGCTTCCTCTTGGTGTCTTGAATGAGCCTGGTGTTCTTCCAACCGAAGATATTCATTCTCCCTCCAGCCACTCCAGCACCTCCTCCTCATGTCTTCTTCTATGGTGTATCTGCCGTCCTCTCGCCGTTTCACCGCGTCTGCATCTTCCTCCTGTTGGCAGGGCCATATGGGCCCTCAATCAGAAGGGCTTCGAGGTTGTAGGGGCTCCTCCTCCACTACACCACCACCAGCCAGCAGCAAAACAACACAGTAGCAGCAAAAAACAGGACCAGCACCAGCGGACATGGGAAACACCAGCCAGCACCAGCAGGACCAGGAGCACCAGCAGCACCAGCAGGACAGCAGGACCAGGAGCAACGCCAGCGAGAGTAAGCACCAGCAGGACCAGCAGACAGACAGTGCCAGCAGAGTAAAGCACCGAGCAGAAGCACCAAGCACCAGAAGCAGTGGCATCAGAGTAAGCACAGCAGAAGCACCAGCAGCCAGCACCCAGTGAGCAGTGCCAGCAGATAAGCATCAGCAGAAGCGACCCACCAGAAGCAGCTTTTCAGCAGAAAGTATAGCACCAGCAGAAGCGACCACCACTAGAAGCAGCATCAGCAGACGACACACCTCCAGAAGCAGCATCGACAGAAGCCCCAGCACCAGAGATTCGAGCCCGGGGCAGCAGAAAGCCCAGCAGAAGCCTGAGTCAGGGCTAGGGGGTGCGGAGGTGCCTGTCCCTCTTTGCCCAGGACTGCAGCGATGGCAGAAGGCTTCCATTTCTTCCAACCATGGTTTTTGGGTTTGCTGGCTGGCTGGCTGGCTGGCTGGCTGGCAAGCTGGGTCTGAAGCAGGTCTTTCTCTGAATGGTGACCTGCTTGTGAGGCTGGCTTCCTTTATATCCTGCGGGCTTGACACAATGCATCTCCCCACAATGCACAGTGAACGCTAGGCATGCTAGGCATCCGCTACGCATCCATTAGGCTTCCGTTCTTGCCATCCGCTTTCATTCCGTTGGCATCCGCTGTGCAATCTGCTTTCAATCCGTTAGGCATCTCTCTGCATCCGCCTCTTTCCGATTTCGCGGTCCGCCTTCGCTGTGCTCCCCGAACTTGCGGATTCCCATCCGCTTCCATTCAGCTTCCATCCATAGCTTCCGTGGAGCATCGCTTTCCATCCGCCCTACGTCCTCCCCCCCAGCCGTTCCTCTGTGTGTCCGCTCTGTTATTCAAAATTCGGGGCACTTTGAGAGCGGGATAACAACGGATGGAACATTTTGCTCATCCGCTGTGTCCTTTTTACAAACGTTTTGCATCCGTCGGCCAGTGTGACAGGGCCTTTAGATTTAACTCAAATGGCACTCTTTGTTATGAGAAATCTACACCCCCTCTTTTCTTTTTTATTCCCAATTATTCAGAGCTTTTAAAATCGCAATCTTCCAAATAAAAGTCAAATTCAACTGATATTAAATTTTCTCTTCAACAATCTATAGTTCAGCTTTATTAGTGCCGATATAGAATCAAAATATACTTATCCAAATTGATTAGATGATTCCTTCTCCAGCTTCTACCTTTCTCAGTTCAAAGCCCCACTGCTGTCAAAAGCAATTCACACCATTTTTCTCTCTCTTTCTATTCACCACTTTAAGTCCTTTCTTGAAAATTCTTTGAAATGTTAATCCTGGGGATATCTTCCATTTAATTGTATTGTCCCATTCCTCCTACTGTTCACTTCTTTCACTCTATCCTGCACAAACTTATTCCAGCCTAATCTTTTCTTTCAGGGTAGCCATTTTAGACCACCATTTCAAGTGTCTTCAGGAGCGAGCAATTGCCAAGCCAGGGAGAGGATTTGCAACTCCCCTCTACTCGGCTGACAGTCTCCCCTTCCTCCGCCACTCCAATGAGGTGGCTTCTGCCCCAAATCTGGTCGGTTGTGGCTCTCCAATGCTGAAGCATGAACCAAAGCCACGCACAGTCACAGTCAGCAGTCCGTCATCAGGGAAGCTCCTAGGCAGTGTGATTTTGATGTGCTTGAATGTGTCCATGGGGTCCACTTGCCTTTCTCTCCCACCTGACATAATTCCATAATGATTTTTTTCAGCTACTTAAATAATGGGAGCACAACATATTGTAATGCCAAGCTTCAATCTTTATAAGCATCTTGATCTCCAAACATGCCTGAATTCCAAAGAAGTTCTAGACATCTTTCTATATAGAATATGTGTGATTGCAGAGCAAGAAATGTATTACCTGAAACTGGGATAGCAGATGACATCTTGGGAAGTAAGGAACTACCTTACCAGGTGGATTTTCTAATACAAGGGTCTCCAAACTTCGCAACTTTAAGACTTATGAATTTTAACTCCCAGAATTCTCTGGGAGTTGAAGTCCACAAGTCTTAATATTGCCGAGTTTGGAGACCTCTATTCTAATAAATAGCATCATTTTGTGAATAGTCAAATCCTTTTATCAGAGTCCCTATAACATGCTCTAAAATTGCAGTTGTGTCTCATGAAGAGTTTGGAGTTTTCACTTGAAGGACCTTCTTTCCTAGAACCTATTGTAATGACAGAAAGAATCAAGGTGTTTTTTTTCTCCCTGATGCTGCTTGGAATGTTGCAATATCCAGGATCTACAGCTTATCAAAGCATAATTACAATGAGCAGTTCTCTCTTTTACACCATGTCTTGCTGGGCAAGAAAAGCCTAAAAAATCACTGCAGAGTATATATAATTATGCCCTAGTACTACAGTCATAAATCACAGACAGTAACTGCAGTGTATCTCACCTTCTAGACAGGAAACAAATCTCCTGCCTCCAGATGATTAACACTACCAGGATTAGGATAATATGAAATAATTTTTGTAAGGAGTAGCACCTGTGTCACACCAGAATATATTTACCCTTCAGGTCAAAACTCAACACATATTTAGCATTGTTTTTAGAGCCATTACTTGGTTATAACATCTGGAAATGCTTAAACCATAAAGTCCTTCCATCATTTATAAAGAGAACTATACTCGAAACTCCACCATCTATTCCAGAGCTTTTATCAGCTCCACCAGTAACACAAAATATGTTTTCACATTCTTGCAATATTAAAAAGAGCAAGGCATCAATCCTTGGTGCACACATATAAACATGCTTTTTTGCTTGATAAATTATACAATCATGTGTTGAATTTGTCCAAAACTTTCCCTATCTGCCAGTCTCTTTATCAATTATTATGATATCTCAGGGAGAATTGGATCTTGCATATCAGTTGACATCTTGGAAGACATTGATGCCAAAGTCAATCAGAAAATCTAAACCATCCAGGAAATCTGCTACTGAATGTGTCAGACCAAGCACAACTAATTAAGCACATGAAATATATTTTAATTTGAATTTATTGTGGTTTCAGGATGCATAATAAGGTTGGCCTTTCCAGTACAAAACCATTCAAGTGTGCCTAAAAAGCTGGAACATTTCTGATGAGTGCTGAAGTTTTTACAAATCTGCATTGTTTTCTTTTTCTTTTTCGACTTTGTGGTGCCCCCTTTGGGTATAGTGCCCTAATCATGTGCTTAGTCTGCTTAATGGTTAATACACCCCTGTGTTAACAGAGCTGTTGATTTTGTTTCTGCTCAAAAGTTAAAATTTCAAGGTGCCACTTATTTGTATTTGAACTGATATTAGAATACCCACATTTTATTCTTCATGTTATCAGCTTTTTGTAGACCAGAAAGTGCTGAATACTTTTTATAAATTAAATTGCTGAACCAATAAATGCTGCACTGTACTAAGATGGCTGCTATTTTTTTAAGGTCTCACTAAACGTTCTGGATGCTATAATATTTTTCTATCTTTTAAAAACACCTTGATTTGGAAGCACTGTTCTGTTTATCTGCAAATTGAACTGATAAATTCTTCAATTAAAGCTAATATAATTGATGGTTTAATATTTTTCTTAGTCAACTGTCAAGTTTGTCTGTATCAGACAGGAGGTTCAGAAGAAAGATCTGTGCTGCTGAGCTCTGAAACTGAAAGTGTAAATCCAGATGAATTTTCTTCAGCCTTACCTCTTCCAGTTGTGTTTCTAACAAGAGCATTTTTTTCTGGAACATTTCAATATTCCCAGATTGGATGAATAATATGGGCTACAGATGATGAAATTCCAACATAGAGCTTCTTCTCTGGTAATATCACACTACCAACTAGAGCATACAAAACATTTGCTAGACCTATACTGAAATACAGCTCATCAGTCTGGAACCCACATTACATATCTGATATCAACACAGTTGAGAAAGTCCAGAAATATTTCACAAGAAGAGTTCCCCACTCCTCTACTCATTGCAGAATACCTTATGCCACCAGACTTGAAACTCTAGACCAAGAAAACCTAGAACTATGCCGCCTCCGGTCCGATCTAAATATAGTATATAAAATCATACATTGCAATGTCCTACCTGCAAATGAATCCTTCAGCTTCAATCATAACAATACAAAAGCACATAATACATACAAACTCAAGGTTAACCACACCAAACTTGACTGCAGAAAATATGACTTCAGCAACAGAGTGGTCAATGTCTGGAATACTCTACCTGACTCTGTGGTTTCTTCCCCAAACCCCCAAAACTTTAACGTTGGACTGTCCACTATTGACCTCACCCCCTTCCTAAGAGGCTGGTAGGGGGCGTGCATAAGCACATCAATCATGCCTACCATCCCTGTCTTATTGTTTTTTATTTTTCTTATAAGTATCTATCTCATTTATTCAAAACTATATTTATTCTTATACCTGTATCTTGTAAGCGATTGACAAATCAAATAAAATTTAAAATGGACATGGAGGGCTTCAAATCATTCCCATTAAGCTTTGAGATTAATCAATTGAAGGTATTGTTCAAGTCACCAGCCGGTTTATTACTTCTATTCCTGAATCAAATGCCTTAATCTTTCTATAAATCTCACAGGGAAGCATCATTAACTTGAGAAGCCTTTTAGCAAAACTAATTTTAATGGGGTAACTCTAGTTTCATCAGCTTTAATCCACATTGTACAGTTAACTGATGACAACTGCTGGACAAATTGCTAAAATTATTATTCTTTTATTTTCATTTATCTCCAGCTATAGTTATGCTTGCTTTCTTCCTCAGTTAATAATTGCAATATATGATGGAAAAATGTCATTATCCCAGCCTCATTCTACTAATATTATTTATTCTAAATACATGCTGTAGCAAACAGAGTATCCCCTGACTTGTTTGAATTAGTGGTATGAACTACTGGAGGGAAATCTATTTGACTCCCATTTTAATCTAGTTGCAACTATTCAGATACAAAACATTATACCATGTTATTCACACTTTGCTAAATATTGTACTTCGGTTTTGCATTTATGCAAGAATTGGGCTTAACAGATGTATAGCTGGAAAAACAAGAAATGGAACAACACCAAATCTTCTCACCTGCATGGTTCTTTGATAGAGTTAGAATCTTACTTTTCTCTTTATGCTGCTTATGAAGGAAATAATTTTGCTCCTTGCACTATGGATGAACTAGGTTTCCTGTCATCTCATATGTGGTCTTGTTATTTGTGTATTGACCAGAATTTTATCTGAGGCAGCATGTTGTCATTTGCAAGAAATTACCTCACTCTGGCAGCGTAGTTGGCAACAGCATGTTGACACTCATCGCTGCTTTCTATGAAATCATACAGCTATACAAAAGTCTCTGACCTCAAAAGGTTCTTGTAAGGGACCAGCTGGTCCTGGAGTTGAGCCAGTACTGAATTGTGTAATAGTCACTGTGATAAAATGTGAAAGGTTTTATTTTGCACTGACTGAAACTAATCAAAACCACCAATCAACACTAACTATGGCGCGCAATATTCAGGACAACCACAAAATGGCAACCCAGAGGTGTGATAGATAGATAGATAGATAGATAGATAGATAGATAGATAGATAGATAGATAGATAGATAGATAGATAGATATAGAGATGATAGCGAGAGAGAGATATATAGAGAGATCTAATTACGTACGTTATGATTCTTGATTCTTAATGAATGTATCTATCTATCTATCTATCTATCTATCTATCTATCTATCTATCTATCTATCTAATGATCCCCATGATCCCTTCCAACTTCCCCCTGGATTGATAATTGTATCCAACCATGTTCCTTTCCTCAGGGAAAGCAGGTTTTGTTCAACAGAAGCACTTGTCAGTCTAATGGTGGGGAAAATAATAATTGCCAAATTCTCTGCAGTTTTGTGTTCCTTTTTCTGTGCCAGAGATGACCAATCCTGGGACTGAAGAAAACTAATTGGAATTGATACAAATTTCTCTCTCTCTCTCTCTTTTTTTTTTTTTTTTTTTTGTGACAACAGACTTATCAGTAACAGTGTTGAAAAGAACCTTGGAAGTCATCTAGTCCAGGGGTCCCCAACCCTGGATCTGTGGACTGGCACTGGGCCACGGCATGCCAGACACTGGTCCACACAAGTAAGTCAAGCCCCATCCATGGGATGTAGACAGCATGCAAAACCACACCCCCTCCCATCCACAGAAAAACCTCTCTCTACAGATCTGGTCCCTGATGCCCAAAAGGTTGGAGGCCACTGATCAAGTCCAACATCCTGCTCTTGCAGGAACTTACACTATTTCTGATAGAAAGCTGTCCAGTCTCTTCTTAAAAGCTTCTAGTGTTAGGGCACCCAAAAATTCTGAAAGCAGTCTGTTCCGCTGGTTAATTTTTCTCTCTATTAAAAATTTTCTCCTTAGTTCTAGGTTGTTTCTCTCTTTGGTTAGTTTCCATATTTCTTGCCCTGCTTGGTAAATAGATTTGCCCCCTCTTCCTTGTGGCAACTCTTCATGTTGAAGGGTTGGAAGGCTGCTATCAAATCATCCCTGGTCCTTCTTTTCACTAGACTAGGTATACCCCATTCCTGTAATTATTATTTGTATGTTGTAGCTTCTAGGTCCCTAATTTTTAAGGGCCTAGATTTAATCTTTAAGGGCCTAGATTTCTTTAGGAGCAGGACACAATTGAAAGTGATAGTAACTGTCTCCTATCTCCAGGGATGGGCTTCTATCGGTTCGGCCCAATTTGGGCAAACAGGTAGCTCTGGATCAGCTGGGAGCAAAGGTTCAGTTTGCTCTGATAATCAGCTGTTGGGCCCATCCGCCCGCCTGCACTCTAGGCTGTGCTTTATATCCTGTTTTTCAAGCTCAGCTGATTCGTGCAGCACATGTCAGTTGTTTAACACATAGGAATTGCTGGAGAAGATCAGCAGCAAAGTGCACGCCCATTGAACTGGTTGCTACACCGGTTGAATCACACCCCTGCCTATCTACAATTTCTTCTAATTCTTGATATATTTTTTTCTTCTCTGTTGCAATTAGTTTAGTTAGTCATTAGTTAGTCAGAAAGCAGCACTTTCCTTCCCCTCGAATTCTGTTGGGACCGTGAGTTACTACCAGGTCTGCAGTTTTTATGTTGATATATAGAAAGGCTCAACCACAGCGGAATCCCTCTAAAGTGTGTAATGCTTTCTACAAGTCAATGTGCAAGAATGAGGTTGCTGACACCTTTTAGTTGATGATTTATTCTCTCACTGCAAGCCTTGCTTACTGCATAGTGTTGAGCAGCTCTCTTTTATTTCATCCTGCTCAGTTGAGTCATCTCTGAGAGCATTTCTAAGAACATTGTAAGATATATCGGCAGTTCATTGTTCAAGATTGGTAGTACTGTTTTTTTTTTCAAGTGCAAACACACCTTACAATAACAGCAAACATGTGTGAAATGTGATATTCTTGAAAAACATTGACAGAAGACATATTGTTGCCAGATTAATATTACAAAAAGTAGATGGCCTCAAGTGAAAATGGCAGTGTATTAATCAAAGCTCCATAAACATATTTGACTTCATACTAACAGAATAACAGAAGAGACTTGTACAAGTACAGTATATGTGGTACCTCATTAAATAATAGTAACTATAACAGGGATCGCAAAGTCCTCATAGACAATCATTTAATGATGAGCCAGCAGTGTACTGCAGCTGCCAAAAAAGCCAATACAGTTCTAGGCTGCATAAACAGAGGGATAGAATCAAGA
Source organism: Laticauda laticaudata (assembly GCA_004320025.1). NCBI lineage: Eukaryota > Metazoa > Chordata > Lepidosauria > Squamata > Elapidae > Laticauda > Laticauda laticaudata. The sequence continues at coordinate 46,915 of BHFT01001558.1, forward strand.
TCACATGAAATGTTAATATCACTTTATAATGCCTTAGTAAGGCCACACTTGGAATACTGCATTCAGTTTTGGTCGCCACAATATAAAAAAGATGTGGAGACTCTAGGAGTGCAGAGAGGTTCAACAAAGATGATTAGGGGACTGGAGGCAAAAACATATAAAGAATGGTTGCTGGAATTGGGTATGTCTCGTTTTATGAAAAGAAGGACTAAGGGTGATATGATAGCAGTGTTCCAATATCTCAGGGGCTGCCACAAAGAAGAGGCAGTCAAGCTGTTCTCCAAAGCATCTGAGGGCAGGACAAGAAGCAATGGGTGGAAACTAATCAAGGAGAGAAGCAGCTTAGAACTCAGGAGAAATTTCTTGACAGAACAATTGATCAGTGGAAAAACTTGCCTCCAGAAGTTGTAAATACTCCAACACTGGAAATTTTTAAGAAGAGATTGGATAACCATTTGTCTGAAATAGTATAGGGTTTTCTATAGCAACCCCCTAGAAGGGGGTTGGACTAGAAGACCTCCAATGTCCCTTCCAACTCTGTTATTCTATTCTATTCTATTCTATTCTATTCTATTCTATTCTTCNGGGTTGGACTAGAAGACCTCCAATGTCCCTTCCAACTCTGTTATTCTATTCTATTCTATTCTATTCTATTCTATTCTATTCTTCAGATCTAACCCACCCACCCCAGTCAATCAGGAGACCATTTCAGAAAAATCAGTCTATCCAGTCTCTGGATGGCAACAAAGGACTATGATTCAAGATATTTCTTTGGTGTGTTGTGGTGATCATCATGTTTTCAGCCCAGATTTTTGCAAACCTGTTACACCACAGTTCTGATTTTAATTGAGAATGGCTCAGAAGGAAAGCAGAAAGTTATATAGCTACATGTTGAACTAGGTGTTTTGTAAATAGAAGATCTCAGGTTTCCAACAAATTCAGAAAAAGCTAAAAAAAATCCCTTTCAAAAATCCTGAAGAGCTTCAAGTAGTTGTATATGCAAGGTAATGTGTGCAGGCAGTTCTACATAAGAAACATCTATGATCTCGCAACAAAAAGGCACTTGTTGCATAAGTTTGTGCCTAAATGTTTTCCCAAAAGCATTTTCTACTATAAACTTTTTTTGATGTCCACAACCTTCAACACCTGTTACATTCCATTTGGGCACTGCCATGCTTAGCAGCATTATGGAGAATGACTAGTCATCTACTCGTCTAATTTCTAAACTGGTTGTTCTTAAATGGACATTATAGTCCTAGTGTTGAGATTTGGAACATATCTAGATAAGGCTTTGGATGTTGGTGAGTTGGATTATACCTATGTGTAATTACACTGTTGACAGCTTTGGCAATTCAGCCAATTCACTTTTGATACAATTCCAACTGCAGGTGAGTTGTAAAGCTTCTGCATTAATCTTGAGGTTGTGTGCATTTTGAGGGTGGCCATTTCACATTGGTGAGAATTCTTCCAATCTTTCTTTCCTTGTCAGCTTTACCAGGTGGGCCAGACAGCAAACACAACCAGACAAGCTAATTTTATTTTATTGTAAGCTTACTCTGACTAAATCTTGCAAATATACAAGTATATTTTTCCCCTGTCTCTTTACAGCCTGAGAAACTAAGGTCACTTTTGAACCTCCTGCTCCACTTCCTATCCAACTATAGATTATGATGTGTCTTATCTGACCATTCCCTAGGCAGCATATCTTGGCCTTGTCCCCTAAGGTCATTCCCACACACCATTACACTTCCAAATCTTTAGCTTTGACTCTTTCTGTAATTGCTACCTTGCAACTGCTACTTACAAGTTGCAGCACTCTTGATTTGTATCTGTGAATTGCTTTTTTTCTTTTATGTTCAAGAGAGGAAAAAACCCACAGTGAAATGGATGGAGCTTGGGGACATTGTACCTGTGGGTAGAGGAGGCCCACCAAGAAATAACTCTCGGTACACTGCTTGTTGGGAAAGCTCACTATCCATATCAATGTGATTTGGCTCCATTATAAAATGTTCACACTTAGCAATATGAGGATGCCTAGTCTTAATAAACTAGTGCAAATGTGTAGCACACAGATGTAAATTAGCTTTAAATCATTCCCATTTGATAACTATACTATTTGTTAGGAGTGGTGTGGAAAACTGTGTTTACTATGTGCCAACTTTTTCCAGTGCCAAAAAAAGTCAATAAACTGGCTTCAAATAAAGAATGGAGGAGTGTTCAGAACATGTCCAGACCTCAGTACAAAGTAGAAAATCCAGGATATAGTTCACACCTTTATTCTTCAAATGTGTCATCTTTACTGTTTCTTCTTAAATTCTGTCACTGCAGGGAATGCTTTACAAGAGCTTTTCTTACCAGCTCACCTGTTTGCCATTAGCAAATTAGCTAAAAGATTTAATTTGATTTTTGCTTATCCTTGGGTTAATTAATTCACTGCTTGTGTGTTTCTTCACTGATGTACATGAAAATGATGAGTTATAATTCAACCAGTCAGAATAACCATTAGATTAGATTTCTTTGACCTTCTGCTATCTTAAATCCCAATATTTCTGTTTATCTCATGTATTGTCTTGCCATGAACCATACATAATGAGTAGTAATCAAGTCCTTCGTTTTATTCTTGTGCAACAAATAAGGACAATTAGCATTGGAACAATGCTATTTCTATATAATATGTGGGCAGCAAGGGCACATCATATGAAGATGACAAATTTTGGATCTAATTACATAAACTTCTATCTCCCTGCATGTCTGTCTGTAATTTTTTAAGAAGAAAACAAGATGCAGAGTTTGAGCATGTATCAGGAAAAGCTGCCTGTTTAAGTTGCTTTAAGGTTTTGAGAAAGAACACAGATAAGATTATGTATCCCTTTATGATAACTGTAACACAATACAAGATATTTAGACTACTCACCTGAGCAATTGGTTGGGCTGACAAGCCTGGCGAAATGAGAGGTCTTTTTTGTTTTTGAGATGTTCTAGTTAAATTGCTTCCTCTGAAACATCCACACCTAATTCAGAGCAAAGGGAAGCAGGCAGTAAAGTAAACCCATTTTCATTTTTCTTGACCTTCAGGAGAAATTTCATTAATATGAACATAACTGCTGCTTAAAATTTTCAGTGAAATGAAAGGGACATAAATATATTTAGGAGATGTAGCCTTATTTTTCTCGCTTGTACTGATTGGCCAAGAAAGAATAACAGACTTAGAATTGAATAGAAATAAAAATAATAATAAAGTTAGATCTAAATTTAATCAAGTTTGGAGTAAATACATTGAAATCAATGTAATCAGACCAGGTTGGTTGATTTCAAGAGATCTGTTTTATATTTGGATCTAATTTACTAGGGCTCTACCATAAGTAACTTTACAGAAACAAAATATTAGGAATAATTCATAACAAACAACATTTTTAATCACGCTCCCACCAAATAAATACTGAGGGATGTTTTTAATCTTGTTTCCTGCACTTTAATCTTTAGATTTCTGTGAACTTAATTTAACAAAATATCCCATTGCTAGTTTAAATGAAGCAAATTATTATTAGAAGGTATTTTCCCCTACATTATAGAGAAAATATCCTAGAATCTTAATTGTTTCATCTAAGTGACCTCACTTTGCAAATTCAGCTTCGACAAGTCTTTACTTTTTGCATTTTTTTTCAAATTGCTTATGTTTTAAAGCCAACATACACAACCACACACACACAGAGAGAGAGAGAGAGAGAGAAGAATGGGAGAAGAATGTAATGGTTGAAATAGATTTTTGCTATGATCATACATTGCTTAAAATTAGCTTTTCAAAGGGTTTCATTTAATAGAAATTATAATTCAAAAAGTGGTATCTAGCAAGTATTCCATGCAATTTTTACAAAAGTTCTTTTCATATTGTGATAAAAGTTTTGCTTTACCAGAATCTATTTGAAGAGCAATTTGTGGAATCACAAAGAACCTATTCTAGTGAAAAGAACAACTAGGGAAGACGTGATAGCAGTGTCCCAATACCTTGCACAAAGATGATGAGGTTAACCTATTTTCCAAAGCACCAGAAGGCAAGACATAAAACAATTTTCCAAATGAATTTTTGGGTCCAGTCTCCTCATTGTCAGCTTTGGGCAATAGGGCTGCTTTTGGTGTCTGTCTGTCTGTCCTGCTCATGAACCTCAAAGCTTTCCCACTGCCACACCCTGCTGGTCTTGGGATACCTCCTATGCTCTGGAATCATAGTATGCAAAAGGCTAATCCATAACTGGAACATATTGTCCAACAAGCTTAGCGTGTTCATTACATAGAGGTGCATTGTAGCCTTTTCACTTCCATTTTTTTTCTCATCCACTTTACACTTAAAATATGAGGGCTACCCTTGAATCACTGAGAATGCAACAAAGGGAACAGATTTTTTTCCCCTGACTAATGTTGTGGGTGGGTGGGTATTGGGATTAGGAAGAGGAGTTAATTAATTCAGATGCACCTTCCTTTTCAGTAACTACTGTAAAACTACTTGGAGTTGAAGGAAACAGCACTTAGCTAATCTTGTCTGGGCTTGAAATCTAAACAGTGTAGGATCTTATTAATACTTGGCTTGAGCGCTATCAGGAATTCCAGAACTGTGAGATAGACCCGGAATTATTTTTTTTAAACGCCCCAGAGAAGGCAATGGCAAACCACTCCTATGTTGTTTCGAGGAGAACTTGGTGAATGTGTCATGTAGTCACCAGAAATCAAGCTTGATTTGAAAGCATCTTTATTATATTGTTCATAATTATCTCAAGTAACTATCCTCAGTGGAAGATATTCTAAGTTTTTTTATAATTAAAAAAATTAATAAATTTCACCTCAGTCTTGTTTCTTTTATAATCCACCCTCCCCAAAATAACCACTCAATGTGTCAACCACCGGATGAAAACCTTGAAGACTGAAGTACTCCCAAGTCCATTTCTTGAGAGTTACTTGTTTCAGCTTTGTAAGAGGACTATGTTAATCTATGATCTATGGCAGTGGTTCCCAAAGTGGGTAGTACCCCCCCCCGGGGGGCAGTGGGATGCCTTAGGGGGGTGCTAAGAGGCACCAGGAGGATGCTGGAGGTGGCCCGCTTGCAGGGCACAATCCAGGAGTGGGATTCTACGGTTCATTACTGTTCCGGTAATGGGAGAACTGGTAAACGAGCCCCTGCTTGGCCCTGCTCCTCTCCACCCGCTCCTCCATTCCTTGGCCAGTCAATCCTTATTGCGCATACACGACATCGTGCGCATGCACAACAATTGCTGATGGCCACAGGAGCCCATTGGAGAAGCAGAGCAAGCAAAGTCAGAGGTCAGTAATTTTTGCTCCAAAAAACATCCAGATGCTGTGTGTTTTTTTAGTGTGGCTGGAGTCCACATCAAAAAAAACACATGGCAGTTAGAGGTTTTTTTGCAGGCACAGGGGATCAGTGCAGTGCAGCGCTGTAAGCAGGATTCATTCTTCCCATCCCAGATACACTGCCTGCACTGAGCCACAACATGTCCCCCAGCTGCGCCAGATCAAGCCAGCTGCAAGGAAATCTCCTAGTGGCTGACAGGATGGACCTGTGGAGGGGCAGTTCTCCCAGCCCGCCGCTGCCTCCGACTCACCCAGAAAGCTCAACAAGTGATGCCCAGAGCCACGGAATGAGAGAGATGGAAAGCCGGACTTCTTCCCCGGCGCCACCCAGATCCCTCTGGCAATGGCCAGACACAAAGCCTCCTCCACAGGTAGGTGAAGGGGATTCTCTCAGGGGGCAGTGGTGGGGTGCGAGGAAGGCAAGACATATGCGCCCCCCCCCTCATTACGCCAAGATTTCCAGCAAAAAGGCAGCCAGGTTTTGAAAAGCAAAGGAAAACCTCTGGCTTTCATGCTAAATCATGGTCAGCTGAAGCACAGCATAAGTTAATCTAATTATCTGGGTTAGGTAACCTATTAACCATCCTGATGGTTTAGGTTTGCATCGTAAAATTACACCAAATTTTAAGTCATTAACCACATCTTCAGCATCTCCGGTTTACATCGCACTAGATTTCAAGATGCATGGTAGAGTGGCATTGAGAGTTGGGCAGCATTCATAGTTCATAAATATTATTGATCATTGAAAGAAAAGGATGCATAAGGAATATCTTCTCAGGATAATGACATTTGTACTGTACAGTATAGTTTTTTCAAATACTCCTTCCATCTTTGTTTGATCTCCTTTGAACTGGTTACTATCTGTCCATTAGCATCCTTTACTTCCCAATTTGTGGCTGTGACCTCCTTCTGAGTTCAGAGAACTTTTGGATAACTTTCCCTGGTTTTCCATGACTATTTCTTCAGTGTCTGTACAGAGATTGTTCTAATACTGCTTGTCTCTGCTAACAGCTCTCTGAAATTCTGTGATCTTTGTCCTTAATTTTGACTTAGAAACTGGGAAAGCATGAATTGCTCAATTGGGGATTAAAGCTGCCTGGGTCACTTTCTCTTAGGCCAACCTACCTAATAAGGTTGTTGTGGGGAAGAAAGGAGAGAGAACACAGCTTTCAGTAATATACAGTTAAGGTGCGCTACAAATATAGGAAATAAATAAAATTGACTTCATTCCACAGTGGTTTTCTATCAATGAAGTTCAGCAATTGAACCAATGTAAATACCCTTTCCTATTGCTACAGCAAATAACATCACAGATAGCCCTCAATTTATGGCCACAATTGCTCCCAGAATTCTTTGCTAAACAAGATGATTAAGTGAGTCATGCCTAATTTATGCAGTCCAGCTGCACTGAAAAAAACATGGCCGCTGCAGGCATTCATGACAAGGATGATATGGGCTGGCGGGGAGCCCAGTGACAACAATGGCTCAGCCTTGGATTGCCTTCCCTGGCAACCAGCTGCAAGGGGGAAGGTAAAGTCATGGCCATAGGACGACGAAAGAGGCAGTCGTGGGTGAGAAAACAGGGAGATTAAGGGCCAGGAAACGGGGTGATGCAGGATTAGCCCAGGCCTGCCTGGGCAGAAAATAGGTAGATAGGTTAAGGAAGGGAGAGAGAGAAAGAGAGGGAGAGAGAGAGAGAGAGAGAGAGAGAGAGAGGGAGAAGAGAGAGAGAGAGAGAGAGAGAGAGGAGAGAGAGAAGAGAGAGAGAAAAAGATGCAACTCAGATTGAAATGAGGTCTAGTTTGAGAGGCCCTTTTTCCACACTGAAACATGTTTGCCAGCATCTTTGCCAGCACATTGAAACATCTTTCGCTTCTTAAAATTAATTAAAGGTTTTGTGGACAAAACATGCAAGACTATCAGGAGTTCTCACATTTTGTTGAGGCTTTAAACAGGATCCATTGGACCAGACCCCACCCTAAAATATAACTTTCCCTATGTATTTACAGTGCCAATTTTGAAGACAGCAAAACCAAACTGTACTGGTAAAGTTACAAGGAGAACACACACATACACATACACATACACATACACATACACATACAACACCAACACACACACACACACACACACACACACACGCCACTCCCTTCTAACCCTGCTGGAAACAGATGATTGGACTAGAATAGAGTATTATCCTTCTCCTCCTCCTCCCCTCCCTTGTTCACCTCTTCTCTATCTCTCCATTCCTCTTTCTCTGTCCTTCCCTCATTTCTTTGTGCTGTCCCATTTTCTTTTCTCTCCGCTTCCTCCGCCTCCTTCTCTTCTTTTTTCTCTTCCTCTTTCCCTCTCTCAGGCTCACCCCATTGACTTGTACACTGCTCCACTCGGACTTGCTTGGGGCAGGTCTCACTCCAGTGAAGCGAGGCTAAATGGGGGGACTTGTGGGCTGGCACCTAGAACGCAGGTCAGCTGGGAGGGCATTTTGAAAAGTACAGCAAAGCACAGAGGTTCACTAGATTTTGCTGCAAAGAATCACAAAAGGCTTCTGGGCTATGCACAAGAGGACACACATGCAATGCAATTCAGCAACATAAAATAAAGAAATACAAATAAAACAAATCAACAAGAAAAGGCAAAGTATCTCTGATTAGTTCTATACGTCTACTAGAATCTAATCAGAGATGCTTTGCCGATTCTCGTCCAATTGACCTGGTCCAGCAGAGTTAGATGGGAGTGTTTGTGCATGGCTGTTAAAACTCCAAAAACAGTCAAGTAGCTCTGGGAGCTAGTCATAAATTAGAACACTTGCTAAGCAACTGGCCATTAAGTGAGGACCACTTGTATTTGTTTGCCGATACCTGGCCACAAAACTCTCGTTCACGTGACCACCAAACCACACCTACCGGTCACATGACTACCAAGCCACACCCAGCCAGCAAGCCATGGCCAGGCAGCACGTGACCAGCAAGCTCACCCACCTAGTCATGTGACTAGCAAGCCACACCCACTCAGTCATGTGACCAGCGAGCCACACCTTCCAAATTTAGGCCATGCCCACAGAAATTTGAATTCCACCAAGGTGGATGGGGGCACCAAGGATAAGTTTGTAGCACCAAGGGGGGGGTGGACTGAAAAAGTTTGGGAACCACTGGTCTATGGGATAGCTGCAGCTCACTTTATCATTTGATAGAGGAACTTGACTCATGTACAAGGGCTATTCACAAAATAGATTACATTTTCACCTGTAGCAAGAAGGAGCAGAGCGAGTGTGGCCATCTTTAGTCTGTCGTCCGCCGCTTAGTCTGCATCTAGCCAGCTAGTGGGAGGTTTGTATGTTGCCGTCTATTTCACCAGCAAACATTTGAAATATGTGCTGCATTGAAAATCCTGCAAGTTGTGAGTGCGATCAGTGGTAAGTTTTTTATTGGCAAAAACCATAAACTGACTGAAATTTTTCAGCAACTGTGTGAAGTGTTATGGGAAAATTCATCACTGGAGGTGGAGTGCGCCAATGGTGCATTAAGTTTAAAAAATGGACGAACTAACGTTCATGATGAACAGCGGGAGTGGACGTCCGAGCATTGTGACTGATGAACTGTCACGAAAGTCGATGACAGATTCATGAAAACCGCTGTTTTCACAGTAACAGACTTTCGCTTAGTTTTCCACAATTTCACGCAGTTTGTTGCATGAAAGTTACACAAAAGCTAGGCTGCACAAATTTTGGGCAAGATGGTGCCAAAAATCCTGAGCAGAAACTACAAGAGTCAGCAATGGCCGCATCATTGACATTTCTGTACTTCTTACGACAAAGATGGAAATTCATTTCTTGATCGAATCGTAACTGGAGACGAGACTTGGGTCAACATGTGAACAGCGAGACCCAAATTGTAGTCTATGGCATGGGGCACACACAAATTCCCCAAAAAAACCAAGAAAATGTTTGCAAACGTTCTCTGCAAGGAACGAGGTAGATTATGGTGACTGTTTTTCGGGATAGGCAAGGTGTGCTTCTTATCGATTTCCTGGAACATGGTGCAACAATAACTCTGTGAGCTATGTGAAATGTTGGCAAAAACTAAGAAAAGCAATTCAGAACAAGCGTAGAGGAAAGTAAAGCTCAAAATTGTTTTTGCATGACAATGCCCTACCACACACAGCAACAGTCGCCTCGAGAAGTCCTGAATGCTTTCAAGTGGAGTTTTCCTCATCGCCCCTAGAGCCCCAATCTTGCACCAAGCGACTGCCACTTGTTTCGGGAGGAGAAGACCTGGCTTGGAACACAGAGCTTTGACGACGACGCAGAACTGTGGCGGGCGTGACTGACTGCTCAAATCTCAGGCGGCTGAATTTTATGACAATGGAATTGACAGAGCTTGCTTCACCGCTATGATTAAGTGCCTTCAATTTGTTCAGTGAATATGTAAAAGTAGTATTTAAGTGTCACTTTCAGTATATTATAATAAAAAAATTCCTACACTTGTTTTTTTTCTCGATCGCGAAATGTAATCTATTTTGTGATAGCCCTTGTAGAATTTAAATTGGCATGAGCTTCTGCCTTTTAATAAAATTAAATTAATCAGAAAAAGTGCTACCACAGTCTTTTTTCGTGATTTTGTATTGCTGTCTCATCTTTGCAAACTATCTGCCCAACATTCTACTTGAAATGAAAACTGAAGTGACCCTCTCTTCAGACAGTCTCCTTATCTAGCTTCATCTGTCTCTTCAGATGGCTTCAGATTGCTTTACTGTGAATAACTTGTGAACAGAGCTTATATGTTGCTGTGAGTTAAAAAGTTGAGTCTTTTTTGTTTTGTTCCAGTCAAACTTTGGAAATTGTCCTCATTATAGGATGAAATATTACTGAAAGTGTGTATCAGCTCTCCTCTCCCAATACTTGTGCATAATTTTTGTATATAAATTTTGTAATAAATTTAACAAATCTATGTTTTCTTCTTTTTGCCTTATAAGCCTGTAACTTTTGTAGAGATTTTACGTGACAGATTTGTCCTTTTACTTTTTCAGGATGTTTTAAATGAAAAATAATTTATCACTTGTGTCGTTCCCAGTTCTACGTTATTTGAAGTTGATCCTTACTTCACTTTTCTGACTCCTAAACAATAAAACAAAGAGTGCACGATTGCCCCACTCTGCTCACCATTTAAAAGTATCCTCTCCATTTACTCCAAGCCAAATGCAAGTGAAATAATTTATTTGCATTTACACCTGTGCACAGAAAGGGGAGAGAGAGAAGTATTACTGCATCTTAAGCCGTATGTCACAGCGGCAACGGATGCAAAAAGACACAGCAGACGAGAAAGAAATGTTCCATCCGTTGTTATCCGCTCTCAAAAGGGCAAAATTTTGCATAACTGGCAGCGGATAACTACGGACGCGAGGAGATGCAGGGCGATGCAAAGCAGATGCGAACGGAAAGCGCCAGCGATGGCAAGCGGATGGCGCATCCACAGGGCTTCCGGCGGGCCTCACGCAAAGCGGACGCGGAAGTGACACAGCAGATGCAGAACGGACACCGAACGGATGAAGCGGATGCACAGAGATGCACAGCGGATGCACAGTGGAAGCCTAGCGGATGCCTGGCATTAAATGCGCCATGGCGGGGGGATGCATTGCGTCAGCCCCCCGGATATTAACGGAAGCAGCTCGGAACAGGTCGCCATTCAGAGGAAAGACCTGCTGCCGGACGGATTGCTGCCTTGCCTGCCCTGCCTGCATGTCTGCCTGCCAGCCTTGCTGCCAGCCTTGCTGCCTGCCTGCCTGCCACCTTGCCTGCCAGCCTTGGTGCCTCCTCCCTGCCAGCCTCCTGCCACCTTGGTTCCTGCCAGCCTCCCTGCCAGCCAGCAACCCCACAACCATGCGGAAGCACAGCAAGCCTCAGCATTCTGCCGCCAGCCCGGCAAGAGGGACAGGTCTACATTCGCGCCCCCTGGCCCTCACTCTGGTTTCAGCTGGGGCTTCTGCAGCATGGCTCGCTCTTCTGGGGCGTGGGGCTTGCTGCTCTTCTCGCTTCTGGAGGAGCTGATGAAAGCACTCCAGCACCAGCCACCTGCCACAGCACAATGGACCCTTCACCCTGAGACTGAGCGACCAGAGAGTGCAAGACTCATTTTGTTTTATAGCTTCTTGTTAAGAAGTGCTATTTAGTGATTCACACGACTTGCTTCATTTTTTTTTTTTAATAAGCTGTGGCGGAAGTTTCACTTTAGCTGTCATTGTTAATAGTGGGATGGTAGGATAGGCGAGTGGGATAGAGGAGTTACCTGCCAGTGCAAGGCAGTGGGGACTGAGTCCACCTCCACAGGTGCCACACCTTATATGGGCCCTTCATGTTGAAGCGAGGTAAGATTGTGAATAATCTATCGCACCGCATGGTCAGAGTCGAGTAATAACAACTCTTATTAAACGCCCTGTTCATTGTAGGCCAACCAGAACATACATGGACAGATGTTGCGATGGATGAGAGACAGCTGAAGGAAAGCACACATTAAGCATCTACGCATCCTGGTATGCTGCCACTCCACTGCCCAGCTGGGAGTGGCACAGTGTCTCAGGAGGCTTTGCGCTGTCTTCTTCCCTTCAGCAGCGGTGAGCCTGTGGGCCTTGCACATCCTCAGTGTCTATCAGGCTTTGCCTTGCCTCCATTCCCGCAGGCTCAATGTCCCCATTGCCTTGCTAGAGGTCACAGAGCCTGCGGTGCTGCAAGACTGGTAGATGGTGCGCATGAGATTGTGCAGGATGCAGGCAGAGCTTCCATGATCTCTCCTCGAGGTCTCTGGTGGGCAATGCTGCATGGTGGGTGAGAAGTATCTGGAACGCGTTGGGCCAGGATGCCAAAGGCGTTCTCCACCACCCGTCTTGCCCTGGACAACTTGTAGTTGAAGATCCCTCTTCACGGGGGCAGTCTGGAACTGTAGGGCTTCATGAGGTAGTGGTTGAGAGGAGAAGGCGTCATTCCCCACGATGAAGTAGGGCACATCTTGCGTGTCGTGGGGAGGGTTCTGGATCTGGGAAACCCACGATGAGGTTGCCTTCCAGCTCCTCCTTGAGGTGACTGGCGTTGTATACCTGGGCATCTGAAGATGAGCGCCGTTGACTGAGCATCGATGTACATGAACTTGTAGTCGAGCATCGACCATTGCGAAGGATGATGCTGAAGAAGACCTTGGAGTTGAAAGAATGGACCCCGACTTGGCTGGCGCCTTTGCAGGCCACGTGCTTGGCCACCTATGGCTCCAACGGTGTGTGGGGAAGTTCCACTTCTGCATACACTGCTCTGCAACTTTCTTCCAGCCTTTTTCAGTGGAGGGCATCTGGAGGCACCTCTTGTATTCTTCGATGATGACCTGCACCACTTCTCTGACCACATGCTGATGGTGTGTTGGATGGCACCCTCCAGTCGTACTGCATGCTCCTGTAGGATGTCCCTGAGGCCAGGTGGCGCAGAGTGAGTGCCACCTTGAGCATTCCAGTTCGCAGGCTGGGCCGGAAACTGGTGTTTGCCTGGTCAACCTGGGTGTCAGCTGCTGCACAACTTCGTCAACATGGCTGGAGGCATCCTCATGAAGTTCTGGAATGCACAAGAGTCTTCGCTTGAGCTCACCATCAGCTTGTTGTTCATTCCGTCCCTGCGTCTTCTGGCGAACCATTTTTGGATCCAGACTCTTTTTGGGTGGCTCCTTTTCTTCTCGCAGTAGAGTTCACAGAGCCTGCAGATGGCTTCGGCACTGTTGCAGAACGATGGGTGGCTGCCGAAAGGACTTTGTTGCAATCCACGGTGGACATGACTGGGATGCTGTGGAAGAGCAAGAGGCAGATGAAGGCTGCAGAGCCTGCATCTGGCGGCTGCTGTTCTGAAAGTGAGATGGCAGACGAGTTGCTCCCCTTTTTATAGGCAATATAGGTTTTCCGCTTGGCATCTCCTCTGGATCCTGTAGCGCATCCGTAGGCTCCTGTAGCATCCTTATATCCGAGAATAGGTCCCCTCTGCCGAACGTTTTTTCCATTTTAAACCGTTTGTTTTCCGTGCTGCATCTGCTAGGCATCCGTTCTGCAATCCATTCCACGTCCGTTCCGCTTCCTCCCTGCCTCGAGCAGATGCGAGTTGCGCGGACGCGCAGCGGATGCCAGCGGATAAGCGGATGTGTAACGGATGCGTAACGGATGCGTACGGAAGCAGAACAGACGAACTGGATACATTTTCCATGGCAAAAGTTTTGGGCAGCCTAAAACTTTGGAGCGGATTGAAATGTCAATAAAGTGATTCTGGACAGATAGAGAGAAGCAAAACGGAGGCAGTGAGTACATCGCTGTTTTTGTCGAACGGATGCGAACGGATGGCAAGGTTTTTTGTCCGTTTTACATCCTCTTTGCATCCGTTGGTTCAGTGTGACATGGGCTTTAGGTTCGTTCATCTGGCTCACATGAAGAAAAATCCCAGGAGCTGCAAGAAGAGAGAGAAACTGGCATTAAGCCACCTTGCTCCTTGGAAGGTCAGTAAATATGGCTGCAATCCAGGAAACGAGAGGGGTAATAGTAGTGCAAAATAGTAGTGGACCACCCACAAGATCCACAGAACTGATTCTAGTTCTCTGAATGAGAATTACATTGGACTCAACAAGCAAACTGGGATAAGAAGGTGAGATCATGAGATTTCCAAGCAAATCCTAAAGGAACTCAAACACCACATGTGGAAATGTCCTATGTTAGAAAGGTAAATAAATAGAGTCTGTTCCTATTATTGTGCTATGAATTTTGGGATGGAACCCAAAAAGATACACATGCAAAAAGCCCATTTTTAAAGCAAAATGAAAGGTGGTAAGAAAGAAGATGATGGTTATGATCTGTTGGAGCTGGAGGAAAACAGTAAATAATCAGGCATCAAAAATGTTGCTTTATTTTTTTTTATCTTCCATCTAAGCCCCCTTGTCTACTACTTGTAGAATCTTTTCTCTGCAACTTCCTTTCCCAATATATCTTCATTTGATTTTGGGAACTAGGTTTGGATCAATATTTTCATGCACTTCCTTTCCTTTTTATGAAATATTACAACAGCAATATGATTTTCCGTGCTTTACTCTTTTTTCTAATAAATATATATTTTCATATTTCCATGCTAGACCTGTAGTTCCTTCTCCTGATAATTAAAAGGTAGCCATCAGATCACCTGTTCATTTATTTTTATATGATTAAAACAAATTACTAGAGTTAGCGAGGTAATTTGATTACATATAGCCTGGTCACTCTAAAAAAATTAAACAGAACATGAACTGAATTAAACAGAAAGTTTCTTTCCTTGTATTCTACTGAGTCTTTCTATCTGTCAGCAGGTCACAAGATATAACAGACATAACTATCTCAAGAGTCATCACAAGACATTTTGCTGTCTCAGCTGAAAAAGAAGTTGTCTTCCGTTACATGTGCAGAACCTGATCCAAACATAACTCTTATTTTAATCCTGCCAATTGGCCAACACTAAGACTAATAGGTATGGATTGTGATATTTTGAATGGACACTAAACAGAAGGAGCGGTGGGATTCAAATTTTTTTACTACTGGTTCTGTGGGCATGGCTTGGTAGGTGTGGCAGGGGAAGGATACTACAAAATCCCATTCCCTCCCCACCTCATTAACCTGCTTTCCAGCTCTGTTCTCCTGTGCAGGGCAACAAAAGAAGATCCAGCCAATCAGCTGGGACTTGGGAGGCAGAGAATAGATGGTAGTGGTGCCAGTCAGAGNACAACCGATTCTGTGGGCATGGCTTAGTTGGTGGGCATGGCTTGGTGGTCATGTTATTGGCTGAGCGTGGCTAACTCAATATCACTCACATCGAGGCACACATCTCCTCCTCTGGCCTCTCATGACTGTGGGGGATGCTGCAACAGTCATAAGTGTGAAAAATGGTCATAAGTCACTTTTTTCAGTGCCATTGTAACTTTGAATGGTCACTCCAAACAAAGTACCAGCAAAGGAGGGGAAAAAAACTCCAGAGAATTTCCTAAGACAGAAAGTCTAGTCCTGCCAAGAATGTAATAAGGGTTAATGGAGAGCAACACCAGAATGTTTCCTTCCTGCCTTCCTTACAGGATCAGGCCAATAATTTCTTCTAACAACTGGTTCTCTGAACTGCTTAGAATGTTAACAACCAGTTCTAGCGAATAGGTGTGAACTGGTAGAATCCCATCCCTGGAAGCATACATATAGAAGGAAGATACTGAACAAAAATATTTACTGTCTTCTACTGTAGTAGTCATCCAGATTTTTGCAAACCTAATCACATCTTAAAGAGCCTGCTGAAGTGGAAATACAAGGCCAAGAGAGTGTGTAGGAAGAAGGGCAAGCAGATTGTAGTAACCTCACAATTCATTTTGGTGCTCATCTCTGTTTCAAAGGCATTGAGCCGGTGCTGTCCAAAGATATTTCCACAGTCATGTGGCCAGCATGATGTCGTGAATCACTGTTACCTTCTCACCTATTTTTCTGTTGCATTTGAATACTTTCAAAGTGTTATGTTGGCAGGAGCTGGGGCAAGAATGGGAGCTCATCATGCAGCACTCAGGTCTCAAACCTGACAGCTTTCCAGTTGACAAGCCCAGCATCTTAACCACTGAGCCACCACACCATTCCAAAATAAAAGTTGCCTTCAAAATAAAAGCAATGCAGTTGTATTGCATACCTGGCATACAGTTATTTGATTTCTAATTTCTGATTTACCTCATTCAGAATAGACAGGAACAGCCAAAGTGTTCAGGGGAAAATAAAATGCTTGGGTCTGTTCTAAAGGAAGGTGAAGTGCAACCATTATCAAAACATTTCCCTAGACTCATGAACTATGGCTATTCTAGTATTTTAATATTTAAAAATTTCATGGTTTTGGCATTCCAGAGAGGACAGGGACATTGCTAATAGCTTCATGCCTACAAAAGGAGAATTTGGCATGGGCTTGGAACAGTTTGCCTCACCTCACTCCAAGACAGAAACTTAACTGGCAAAGGTTGTTTATCCATTTTAACCATAGGACATTTTAAAACACAATTAACCTTTTCATTAAACAATATCTCCCATTGAAAAAATGCCATAGTTTTCAAAAGTGAACTGTTCTATGTTAACTGTATGCTGTAGATTTTAAACAAAATATTTGTGCTTACATAAATACTTGGAAAAGGTAAAAATGTCAAAACAGTTGGTGTTTGTTATTAAAGCCACAACTCATCATCAGCTTACAACTGAATTTCAAACAAAGATTGTATTGTGCAGGCTCCGTTTATTCAAGATTTCAGTGTTTAAAAGCCAAAGGAGATTCCAAGGCTCAGACTGCAAATCTTTTTTATAAAACCTGACCTTCATCTGAATAGGCCTGTGTTTTAGTACATGAAATCTCCAATCTCTTTCAGCTATCATGATTACCTGTAACGGAGCCAAATTATTTAAGATCCATTTTCAAATATCTAACCTCACAAAAGTCTTAGAAAACTTCCAGAGGACCTGCCTTTAATGTCTCATTTCTTCTGACGCCAATATAAAAGAATCTGAGATTGATCCAGACAGTTTTCAATATCTTAAGATCTGTACAGTGTCTTCCCATCCTTGCAATTTTTCTGGGGATGCATAGCCTGTTGTGTATAGAACTTGGTAGACTCCAAATACCTTAAATTGATTGGCCGAAAAGGCTGTTCTCAGATTGGTTACTTAAGCACCATTCCGATTGGCCGGCCTAATGGCGGGAACACTTAAACAACTGTCATTGGCCACAAGCTGCGAGCAAGCCGCTATAAGAAGGGCTGGCGCAGCTTGGGCAAATGTTTCATTACAAGTCACTTTACTGTTTGAATAAAGAGTTGTTTGTTGGAACCTGGTCTTGCGCACCTTATTTCCAGATGGAACACTGGCGACGAAGGTGGGATCGTCCGAGAAGAGTGAGACCGAAGCATGCGGCAACCAGAACCGAGCGACAGAGATGGCTGGTAACAATGTGCCACCCGCACCGTTCAACCCAGCCGAGGAAGTTTGGGAGTCGTACATTGATCACTTTGTGATGTTCTTAGAAAGCAACGAGCTACAGGAGATAACTGACCAGAGAAAGAGGGCTGTATTCCTCACACACTCCATTTTTGAAAATGGCCAAGGCGCTAGCTAAACTGAGAGATGTTAAGACAAGATGGCAGTGGCCTGGAGACGAACAGAATTGCTTTGAGCCATTAAACGCGCACCTGTGGTCTTATCAACCTGATCAAAAGGACGAGGTATTATACAAATGAGGTACCATTCGGAAGAGAACGAGAGCATCAGAGACTATTCGTAGCGCCTAAAGACACCTCAAGAGGAGCCTGCAAGCTTCCAGAACGATGGATGAAGGCCGATGGAGGACTGCGTGGTCCTTCAGGATTACAAGTGTACGCTACACCCAGAAGCAAGCTGCCTAAACAGATAGATATCACAGTGGTTGAAGGCCATCACAGAAGCCATCGCCATTTGAAGCTAGCCAAAGAATCCCAGCAGGCCACTGATAGCACCAGATGAACTCACTTCAGATCCTGCCAGAATCACCCAGAAGAAAAAGGGTTAGAAGGAAAGCAAGAAACCAGCCCACAGCAACTGCGCCACCATGAAAATTTCAACTCCCCCGAGTGACACTGATGACGACAATGAAGAATATACATAGGCTTCAGTCGGAAAGAAAATGGCGGAGAAAAAAGAGAAGAAGCAGGTGAGGAATTCCAGTGTGCTGGATGCGGAGGAAATCAACCCGTGCTCAGAATTGCAGATTCCTATGATGCCATATTGCAGAGCTTGTCGAAAAACGGGCCACATCGCAAGGGTCTGCCCGAAACAAAAAGAGCTGATAGTCCCAAATAGACGCGCAGCAGCAACCCCCCAGGCCAAAGAGAATACAAACCGTGGAAGCAGATGGAGCCTGAGAGAGCAGGAACCGCGCGAACGAGCATCAGAAGAAACACACCAAATTAATAACCATCGGAAATGCCAGGGCCAGCAAAATGCAAAAAAAAGGTCCATAAATGAAAGCCCTGTGGAATGATTGGAAATAGACTGCCGGATCATACTTGTCAATGGGTATCTTGAACACTGATCAGAAGCCTGATACCGAGACATCAAAGCAAAAGCAGAACTGGAACATAACAAAAAATTGCATACTAAGGACTACACAGGAAACCGAATCTGGTGTGGGCCTTGGACATTTCTTAGTAGAATTTAAAAACCAGCTGAAGTCTGACCTCTAACAATTGTCGATCGTGTCGGATCGCCCTTAGCCTGCCTGGCGGAATAGAAATGAGTTCACACTCTGGGAATCGGAGTGACCAGATCAACAGCATTCGTTGCTGACAACTGGAAAGAGAGTCCTATCCGCATAATAGTTCCGGGATGTATTTTCGATGGGACCCTAGGCAATATACAAGAGCGACCCAATATCCATTCCGGAGCCTAGACCCGAAAGATAAGCTCCATCAGGCTCAAAAGCCAGACACGTTCCCTTTGCCTTTAAGAGATCCCAAAAAATAGATGAACAGCTTAACAAACTTATTGCCAAGGGGTTATTAGAGGGCCAATCGAGAGCCGATGCCGACGCGTGGGAAACACGCCATCGTGACTCCTGTCAAACCAGATGGGTTCAGTGCGCAATCTGTGGAGACTATAAGGCACCCTAAATCATGCGCTTCCAAACAAAGCGGCATACCCAGTCCGGAGTGCAACACTTATGCACTTGATCTCACACAAGCGTATCAGACAGCTACCCATTACCCGAAACTGCAAAGGAAGAGTGATAGTATAAGGAGGGCATTTCCAAGTTGCAAACCAAACTTCAATCTTGGGCGTTAGCATTGCCCGCACGTTTTCCGAAGCCTTCATGGAGCACCTTCTAAATAGAGATCATAAGGAGTTTTCCCTATTTTGATGATGTATTAATATCAGAAAATACAAACAATTAGAACATAGACTAAAAGAGGTTTTGGCATTAAATTCATATGGAAGTAGGTATATTATAAGTCAAGAGGAGAAAAATGTAAACTAGCCACCGAACAGTGGTCGAATTTTTAGGCTACTGATAGATGAGCAAGGGATTACACCCCACTGAAAAGAAAATAAGAATAAAAGACGATAAAAGACACACCCAGGCCTAAGAACAAAATTGACTTACAATCTTCTTTAGGTCTCATTAATATTCTACAATGTCTTCCTGCCGCCAAAAGGCGACCGTAGCAAGAAACCGCTTACATCGCATTGGTTGGATAAAAAAAATATATGAAATGGGCTAGCGCACATTCGCAGAAATCAAGGACTATTAAACTTCTAACACCTTACGGTTTTCGATTACAGTAACAGGCAACACCCTGCCTTTAAGGATTTTTGTGAGCATTGCACCTTTTGGAATCGGCGCCATCCTGAGCCACAAACTACCAGATGGCAGATGAGGCACCAATCGTCGTCTATTCCAAAGAGACTTCGATAATCGGAAAGGAACTTCAAGCCAACTCGACCGAGAAGTCCTCAACAATCATTGCCGGTGTTCAAGCATGATCCATGAAAACCTATATGGTAGGGTACATTTTCAACTTATCACAAACCAACCCGAACCATCTATCCCAAGAATGACAAGTGTGGTCTGAATTTCTCGCTGCATACAACATCATCATCACACAGGAAAGACATCACCATGCGATGACTTGAGCCATCCACCCGCTGCCCAAGCATGGAAGACGACCCAGCTCCCACCGTCTTCCACTCTCCAAATCGAGTCCTGGCCGAATCTGCCACTAACCGCAGTAGACGTTGCTGAAAGCTACGCAAGTCCGCTGACAGCTCAAATCCTGCATTGGTAAGGTAAGGGCTGCGCCGGATGAGAACAGGAGGCAAACTCCAATAAACTCCAATAACGAGCCAAAAACAAACCAAAGGAGGTGGCGGGGAAACACAAAATAAAAAAAAAGGGAGAGACGAACCTCCCAATAACAAGAGACAACACATCAACTACACAAACCCGAACTAGAAACTCAGATGAACAAAAAGAGGACTTACCCATAGATGACTTCCAGAGAAGAAAGTCCAGGAGCAGGAGAGCGAGGGCAAGGCTTCCTGGAGGGAGACAGCCAGGGCCAGCTCGCCACCCGGATGAACCAGGAGGGAGTGCGGCAAGCCACCTCAACCAGCTCAAGAAACTCAAGGTAGGGGGAAAAAGCGGCCAATGGCTGACTCACCCTTCCAGGAGGTTCCATGGAGAAGACACAGAGAGAAAGCAATCCCATCCGAACTGCTGAGGACCACCCTAGACTGCAGGCTGTGCAGAGTCAAGGTAGGATCCCGCAGAAGCCCCACCTACCTGCGTGACTACATTAGCGCCATGTTGGATGAACCAAGGGGGCGAGGGGTGTTGTGTATAGAACTTGGTAGATCTCCAAATACCTTAAAACTGATTGGCCGAAAGGCCATTCTGGATTGTTACTTAAGTGCCATTCCGATTGGGCCCGCCTGACAGCAGGGAACACTTTAAACAAACTGTCATTGGCCAAAGCTGCGAGGCAAGCCGCTTATGAGAAGGGCTTGCCACGGCTTGGGGCAAATGTTCCATTACAAGTCACTTTACTGTTTGAATAAAGAGTTGTTTGTTGGAACCCGGTCTCGCGCACCTTATTTCCAGATGGAACATAGCCCAAGCAAAATAAGCCATAGGAAACAATCTGATATGCATAATTGTTCCCCTGCCTTCCACCCGCACTTCAATAGCTTGATCCTTTGTTTCTTTTTTTTTTTTCACAGAGATAATCCCCAAGCAATTAAAGTCCTCTTGTCTTCAGCAGTTGTGTAAGACATGTTGTGCAAAGGTCCATGTTTGGTTGTCTTTCCCTATCGTTATCCAGCTGAAAGAGAGCAACTTGTCTTCCAACAGAAGAAGCTCCTCATCCACTAAATAAAGGGACGTGATCAAGATTTTGCACAATTCCAAGATAATGTTCAGAATGTTACTGTAGTACTCATCTTATGTCAAATCCAAGATTATGCCGTCAAACCATCATGTTCATTTCTTTGTCAGTCACTCCCTGGTTTCTTTTTATTTCCAAAGTTCCATAACTAAATGTCCACAATGCTTTTTTACTAAATCATATAAGAAAGATTTCAACGATTTCTTTAGTTTATTGGCAGGAACCTTTACCTACTCAGAAAAGTCACTCCAAGTCTATTCTCCAAGTACAACTTCCACTTAATCCAAACCTTTTCTGATTCATAACAGGGTGTTAGCTGTCAAAACCCTTGATATATTTTTTCCTAATGGGAAATATTCACACCCCCATATTGATTCAAACATCCTGAATACATCTTCTTATACCGAGCCACTGTGATTTATAAATGATTTTTTATAACATGAATTATTGGATTGACTACAAGGATCTTCTCTGCAAATCTCTGCAATGTACTGGGAAACCAATTAAACTATCCACAAGAGGTGGCTATGAGTCTTTCTTTTCATTAAAAAAAAACCTCCAGAGATTCAGAAAACACAACCTCTGTATTCCACTGTTGTACTGATCTTACAGTCAGGATGTTTTTCCTTATATTTAAACAAAATCTAGGTATCTGCAACTGCTACCTATCATTTCTGATTCTTTTTTTTTTTTTTTTGCCAATGGAGAACAGTTCTTGACCATTTTTGACTATTTTGACCAGTGAACATAGGGGCAAGCATTACAGCTGTCAAAAAAACTGGCCTTCATTCACATGGTAGCAACTGCCAGTTTAACTTTTTTCCCCTGCAGAAGGCCCTGATTGTATAAATCTCCATGGGTTTTCTTATTGCAGCTGTCTAGACCGGTTGCCCAAGAAAGCCATTTTTATGTCTCCTTCTGGATATGTCAAGCCTTCTACAGTCTTTATAGAGTCTGTAAAGATTTTATAGGAGTTAGAAGCTGAGCGAATTCATGATATTCACAATTGGCCTGGAAACCTTCACAAGTAATGCTCATGAAGGCTTCCTGGAGTAGACAGTTTTACTGTATTCCTAGAGGATTCACCTACAGGAGTGTGCTTTTGTACAGCAGAACAGTTGATGAGATCTGCTCAAGTTGTGGGCGCTATCAGCAAACTATGGTCTGAACAGGATGAATATCTAAAACCTACATATGGTATATAGCAATAGCAATATAATTTAGATATACACTCTCTGGGCAGTTTACAGAATCAGCATATTGCCCCCAACATCCAAGTCCTCATTTTAGCAATCTTGGCTGAGTCAACCTTGAGCCAGTCAGAGTCAGCCTGTAATATTCCATTCTCATCGCTGTGAAACCACTGCTCATTGCATATCTTTGTATGGTTAGCCTCAAAGTGAAGTCTTTTTGAATTTCCCCTTTTCTCTGAACCATGAAAGAATAGTGATTCTTCTCAAAACTGTTTTCTTTTTCTTTTTTCAGTACATTAATTTAATCCCTGTGATACATCATTTTTCCTGATACTTGCAGCAGTAGCATATGTGTCCCTGTGCCAGGAGATTAGTTTAGGGTCTTCTAGAAGTTTAATCCATCTATCTGTCATCCATCCATCCGTATGTATCCATATCTATCTATATCAGGGTTGTCAAACTCAATTTCATTGAAGGCCACATCAGGGGTGTGGTTGACCTTGGAGGGCCAGTTAGGCGTGGCTGACTGGGTGGGTGTGGCCAACTGGGTGGGCATGGCCAACTGGGTGGGTGTGACCAGCTTGATGCCACTCTCCAAACTGCTGGCATATTTCCTCTTCGCATTGGGTAGATGGTCTAAAGCCACACTGGCTTGATCTTTCCTCTTTGCTCTAGGTAGATCAGGACAACCCCATGAGCTGGATGCAACCACATTGTGGGCTGGATGCGACCACATCACAGGCCAAATCCGGCCCATGGGCCTTGAGTTTAATACCCCTGATCCAGGAATGGGATTCTACTGGTTCTGTCCAGCTCTACAGAACCGGTAGCTCTGAAGAGCAGCAGACACAGAACCGGTTCTGTGTCTGCTGCTGTTTTGGCCCACCCACCCTTCCGGGCTCTTACCTGTCCTTTATTTCCTGCTTTTTTCAAACGCAGCTGCTTTGCGCGGCACAGCTACTGTTGAAAAAACAAGAAAAAAAGGGCTTTTCCAACCACTGTGCACCTGCACGCAGCGCTGCTCAGCTGTCTGGGCAGCTCAGCAGATCCAATATTGCACTTGCGTGACTCGCGCATGTGCATATGACACAGAGCAACAGAACCGGTCGGATCCCATCCCTGTCCTCTTCTATATCTATTCATCCATTCATCTATCTAATTACTATACACTTGTGTGCCTCTGGGCAATTTAAAAATAAAACAGTAAAGTCATATAAAAGCTGCCAAGACACAACTCTGGTATCTGCCAACTTGCCAAGGCATAACTCTTCCTGGTTTCAATAACAGGAAACTTGTGGATATAGAACAGAACTCTCTCCAGAACCACCTATGTGTTAAGCATATGATTTTCCTAGTCTATATACATCAGTACACACCCACACCCACACCCACACCCAAAAAGCTCCCAAGATGCAATGCAGCAAATTGCCAAGGGTTGTAGTGAGGGCAGATCCTCTTCTCTTCCCATGGTTAAAAGACACAGAAAGCAAACAGGAAAGTAGAATAATGGACACTTATTTTCCTTGCCCTCTTCATCCTCTTATACAAAATTATCTTGACATGACAGACTTCAACTTGAATCTGTGTTGCCCAGCAGTTTCAATCCTCCATTCTTTGCCTTAAGAATTGTTTATCGATATCCACAAGACGCCAGCTTGAAACATAAGTTCATACAGCAACTGTGCCTGCACTGAGGTGAGGATGATGCCTTCTGAAAGCATATAAAGGAAAAAAGAAATGGAAACTGAGAAGGGAAACAGCTCTTTATATTGCCCAAAGGCAGAAATACACCTTTCCGGATATGTGTGGGGTTTTCCATCCAGAATAGAAGAAGCTGCAAAGAGTAGTGTTTAGAGGAAAAAACCCAGTGCAAGTACCCTATTAGGACAGCCTACAGAATATGTTTGAACCAAGGTCCCTAATGTGGCATCTCGGGGGTACCAATGTGTCTGCAAATACCACCCTTGGCATCTTTATTTCCAAGAATGCCTTTGCATGAGTTTTCTTTTTTTAAAATGATGGGTTGCTAAAGCTTAGTGTTTAGGCTGGCACTGGGCCCATCTGCCTGGAAAAATGACAAAGGTAAGAAGAAGTTGTGCAGGGCATCCAAGGAAAAGGAGGGAGAAGGGGTGGCACACAGCTTTCTGGTGAATGGGTGTTTTGTCCTTAACTGTATCTATACCCCATAGTAGTGTTTCAAGAAATTGGTTTCCTGTAATAGCCACTTTTGCAAGAGTATCCACAAATCAGCTTCAAAACTGCCACTGTGCCAACCCAGGCTGAAAGAACCGGGTAGGCTACATTGTTTTGCTTTTTAAAGCCATTGACAAATATAATTCTTGAGAAAACTTGCCTATAATTCTTCCAATGTTGGGGGGGGGGGAAAACATTGTAATGACATAATGCCATAATTTTGATTTATGAAGAAGCTGAGTGCGTTGACAAAAATCCAGATTTTTATTATTGTAAAAGATGCTAAACAATATGCTTGTTTCTAAGTTAAAATTATACAAATAAATTGTGAATTAATTGCAATTAAATAAAATTAAAGCGTATACATTAAACCACTGTGTACTGCTTACATAAGTCAGACCAGCACATGTCTAAATTAAAAACTCCTAGCTTCAATTTAACCAAATACATTGATTGAATGTTGCCCATTTGGATTTATTTTGATCTGTGTAGACACATGAATCCAAGACTCAGTGCTGGAGGACTGAATATATATTCATTTTGAAAATTAAGCATGATTTATTTTTAGTATGTTTGCCACATCTGTACTGACCTTTATGATTTAATTTAATTTTTTTAGGCTAAAAAATTGGATAGCTTTGATTGCTATGCTATTTCACAATTTACTAACCTGTGAAAAGTTTTGTTTTAAAGGACCACACACACATTCTTAAATAAATTGCAGTGAATAGAGAAACCCTGAAAGAGTTAAAGAAAAACCTGGCCTGTTGATTCTGGTGTAAGAGCACAGACTTCATGAAGTCCATGAAAAGCTAAGGATACAGAACAGTTAGGGATAGAAGATTCCCATCTCTTAAAAATGTGTTTGTACTCATCGGCAATATCACTTCAAGGTTTTGGATATACCTGTCACTCAAATATGCTAGGAAATGAAGGTGGGACCTTGTCCGTGTACAATCTTTCCTCAAGCAGGGGTGTCAAACTAGATTTCATTAAGACCCACATCAGGGTTGTGTTTGACCTCAGGAGGCTGGGATGGGTGTAGCCTGGAAGCAATCTGCCAGTGAAACAGGCTCCTGAGCTCCGTTTCTGGCTGTGACTGCCTCCTGCAATCCTCCCGAGCTCCATTTTCACTGGCAGAGGACTGCAGGCCAGTCCCTCGCTGTTTCCAGGGTGGCCCTGTGGGCCAGATCTAAGCACCTCATGGGCCATATATGGCCCATGGGCCTTGAGTTTGACACCCCTTTTTTAGAATAATCCAACTCTGAAATTTTCAGATAAATCCTCTTTCTTTGGAGGGGTATTCAAAAACCAATATTCATAGACTTGGTACTACTTTAGAGACCTTATTGCTAATCAAGTTCTAAATCATATGAGTTGCTGCAAAAGGAATGTGAATTCTCTAAATTTGCAGAAGGACAGTATTAAAATATGTTTTGATTTAAGAATTTGGTCCAGATGGATTAGCATTATCTTCAACCTTGTAATTACTACCAGGATTTTAAAAATGTGTTGCATCCACTGTTAACATTGGATTGTCATTAGCTTTAAGAACTTTGGAACAAAGTATTAGAGTTTTGCTGCCTTCATGATAACATAGATCTAAAATCTGGAATTTCACTATTTAGGCAGCATTAAGTCATATCATACCAATTTTCTTTTCTTTCCAGCCCAAAATAAATGTATTTCTTATAATGAATACAAGCTGAAGTCTTTCAACTCACATTGGAAATGCAAATAAAAATGAAGATCTTTTCAATATGTAGCAGACATAAGATAAGATAATGAAATGCTAGATAGATTGCATAAATATGTATAAAATGATGAGATACAGAGAGATTTGTAGCTTACCTGACACAGACAGCTGTTGATCCTGGTGTCCTGATCTTGAAAATGGAAACTCCTAGGCAGCTGGTATATGCAGATTATCCTGGGACCTTCTATGATCAGGCCTTACTTAGGCTAGGTGAATTACCAGAGAATTCAGGATTTGTGACTGTGAAATGAGTGGACAGAGCCATCCATATAATGTGGAAAATATGGGTGGAAAGCAGGACAGAGACTCTGAAGAGACATGCCAGCTAAGAGACAAGAAGACAAAACAGGAGTATCCTATCATGTGAAATCTATGGTTAAGAGTCTCATAATGTGTTGAAAAAATGTTTTTATGAACTTGAGATTCATTCAGTAAATATTATTTTTCATGTTTATTAGATACTTTGGAAAGTATTTCTGAAGGATTGGCTGTGTAAAACAATACACATAACAATATACTGCTCTTATAATGGTGTCCTTGGTATTCTCTGATGTTGGCTGTTTCATTACCCAACTAGATAACACATTCAGGGCAACAAAATCACCAGCCTCATAGAGCATAAAGGACTCCACAGTTCAATCCTGAGCTAAAATATTCTCTTCTATTGGAAACACACTTACAATAAGAACTTGTTCCATTATTGTTTTGGTTTGATCTGATGTTCATGAATTTGTTACAAGGCTGGAAATAATATGCCTTTAAAATGTGGATGTAGTTTTGGATGAAATTTTCAAACTTTGAAATATATTTATGCATGAGTGTAGTGGAGGAGGGGATTTATTTTTACAGTGATAAGAATCTTATCCCAGTTTTGTACACCTATATTGTAGATATGTGTTTGCTGTTTATTTACAAACCAGCTCCCTATTGACACACTGGAAAACAATATATTTTTCATGTGGTCAAGGTTTAAATTCTCTATTTACAAGCTAGCTTGAAACTCTTGTAAAAAATTATATTTTATTTTTTTTCTGCTTCTTTTTTTTCCTGTATATTTTTTCTTCCCCTTTTGTAGTGGTGGAGTAAAAGGAAAAGAAAGAGAAATTATTTGGGTCTCAGGAGATTTGTTCATGTAACCTTACAATAAAGGTAGAGCTGGTACTTCTGGGTGTTCTTCTTGCCTGGACTAACATCAGTCTTGTAAGACTCAAAATATTTCTCCCTTCCTTTCTTTTTACTATCCAGAAAAATAGGGAGGATTTCTTCTGAAATATTTCTTCTGCCTTCCTTCCTATTATGGTGAAAAGCCTTTTAAAGTACCCTGGTGGTGCAATGGTTGGAATGCAGCATTGCAGGCTAACTCTGCCTGTTCTGTCTTTAACTCCCTGGCTGAATATAGACAGTTAGATAAACTCTACAAATGCTTCCATACAAAGTTTCCGTATTGGATTGTAATCGGCATCCTCAAGGTATAACTCACAGTTATGTTGAGATTAATCTAATGTCCAATCTTTGCACAGTTGTCTTCATAGTGTGAAAATATAGTTATCTTCATCCCATAATGATGGAGCAAAGGGAAAGACACCAGCACGATGCTGGGGTCCAAGCAAGAAGAAAGGAAACTCCCCCAAACCCACCCAAGGGTCAATTCAATGATCAATCAGGATTACAGATGTGACCACATGACATGAACTACATTTCGCAGGAGGCATTGAGGCATTCTCTTAAAAGGACAGCTCCCAATTCCCAATTAACTATATACTGTCTGACCAACACACTGGCCACTGCCAGGGGTTTGATCCTGACCTGCTCAAGGTTGAATCAAACTTTCATCCTTCCAAGGTCAGTAAAATGAAGACACAGATTGTTGTGGGGGCAATATGCTGACTCTGTAAACTGCTCAGAGAGTGTTGAAAAGCATTATGGAGTGGTATATAAGTCAAAATGCTATTGCTATTACACACCAGGTTTCTGGTCTGTAGCAATTCATCCTGTCCCCCAAGGTCATTCTCACATACTATTCTACCTTTTATCTTGTTTCCTCTATGCTGATGTGACATAATAAAGATTTAGGTGATTAATATCAATTTAAAAATTATTTTTTTAAAAATGACTTAGTAGGAAACAATGAATCTCCTATGAAATAATCAGGCATTAATGTTTTTTCTAAGGATATGAATCAAATAGTCCCTTCTACTCCTTACTTCCTCCATTAGTCTCTAAAAAGTACTTTTGACTTGCAAAACTTGCAAATGCTAAGAATAAGATGCAAAAATCATTGTCCTTTTATTGAATGACCACTTGTTTTGCACTAACAATATTATTCTCACCTATTCTCCGCAAGAAAGGAAAATAGCATAAATTACAGGTGAAAAATTAGAATATCATGCAAAAGTTCATTTATTTCAGTAATGCAACTTAAAAGGTGAAACTAATATATGAGCTAGATTCATTACATGCAAAACAAGGTAGTTCAAGCTGTGATTTGTCATAATTGTGATGATGATGGCTTACAGCTCATGAAAACCCCAAATCCACAATCCCAGAAAATTAGAATATTATATGCAATCAATAAAACAAGGATTGTACATAGAATATCAGACCTCTGAAAAGTATAAGCATGCGTACATACAAAGTATTTGGTCTAGGACCCTTTTGCACCAATTACTGCCTCAATGTGGCAGCTATCAGCCTGTGGCACTGCTGAGATGTTATGGAAGACCAGGATGCTTCAATAGCAGCCTTCAGCTCTTCTGCATTGTTCAGTCTCATGTCTCTCATCTTTCCTCCTGGCAATGTCCCACAGATTCTCTATTTGGGGTCGGCGTCAGGCTAGTTGCTGGGCCAAATCAAGCACAGTAATCCCTATGCGTCATTGAACCAAGGTTTTGGTGGCTTTTGGCAATTGTGGGCAGGTGCCAAGTCCTCTGAAAATGAAGTCAGCAATCCTCCATAAAGCTCGTCTGGGAAGGAAGCATGAAAGTGCTCCAAAATCTCCTGGATGCACAGATGGAAACCCCAACACCAGCAAGATGATATGGGCTCCCACAAATCAACCACAGACTGTGGAAAACTTTCATACTAGACTTCAAGCATCTTGCATATGTGCCTCTCCATTCTTCCTCCGGCGACTTTGGGTCCTTGATTTTCCAAATGAGATGCCAAAAGTTGCTTCTCATCAGAAAAGCGGGACTTTGGACCACTGGAGCAACAGACCAGTTCTGTTTTTCTTTAGCCCAGGTAAGACAGGCTTCTGATTGTTCGGTTTTATGTTCCAGGAGCGGCTTGACAAGAGGAATACAACGATTTGAAGCCCATGTCCAGGATCTGTCTGTTGTGTGGTGGCTCTTGATGCCACCTGACCCCAGCCTCAGGTCCACTAACCTTTGTGAAAGTCCCCAACACTTTTTGAATGGCCTTTTCCTGACAATCCTCTTGAGGCTGCGGTCATCCCTGCTGCTTGTGCCACCTTTTTCTTCCACATTTTTTCCCTTTCACACATAACTTTCTATTAATGTGACTTTTGATACAGCACTGCGGAACATCCAACTTTTTTTTGCAATTACCTTTTTGAGGCTTCTCCCTCCTTATTGAAGGGTTGTTCAATGATAGTTTTCTGCACAACTGTAGGTCAGCAGGGTCTTTCCCATGATTGTGATTCCTACTGAAACCAGACTGATTGCACCATTTAAAGGCTCCAAGGAACCCTTTTGCAGGTGTTATGCCTTAATTAGCTGATTGGGTGCGGAACACTTTAGCCTAGAATATTGAACCTTTTCACAATATTCTAATTTTCTGAGATTGTGGATTTGGGGTTTTCATGAGCTGTAAGCCATTATCATCACAGTAATGACAAATCATGGCTTGAACTATCTTGCTTTGCATGTAATGAGTCTATCTCATGTATTAGCTTCACCTTTTAAGCTTCACCATTTAATAAATGAACTTTTGCATTATATTCTAATTTTTCGAGTTTCACCTGTATTTTCCTCCCACCCTCCTTATGCTCTCTATATACAATAAATAGTACATGGGTTGGTTCAGTCACTTGTGTGTAAAAAAAACCCAAACAAACAAAAAACCTGCAACAATCCCTGGAAGGCAGCATAGAAAAAAACATCAAACCAATTTTTCCCTCAAACGGTCTAAAACTATGAGTCAGATACATAGCAAAAGTAGACAGACTTCCCACAAACTCTGTAGAACTGAATGTTTTTCAAATAGAGATAACCTACTCCATTAGTTTCACCACAGATTCAGAGATATTGCAGCTGAGTTAGAAAGAGATTGACTTGGCTCTCAGACTTTGTAGGACCCCAAAAATAGTTAAAAACCAGGTGTGGCTGCCTTCCCTTTCTTTTTGTTTTTAGACCCATCATGAATGTTCTTGTTCTGACCTGCACTATTTTTATTGGCATGTTTATTTTTGAAGACCTTATACAAAATGTATTATAATAATATATAATATATACACTACTATTTCCTATGTATTACTTTATGCTAAAACTCCTTTATAGATATATATTAATTATTGCCTGTGTGCCCCTTAATGAATTATATTTGTTAATATAAATTTTAAAATATGTGCAGACATCGTTTTTCCAATTGGCCTTATATTAGAAACATGTTTCCTACCCTTTATATTTGTCCTGGTCTCACATTCAGCTTACCTTTAAAAAGAAAGTGAAATATTTTTACAAACCTTCAAAGAAAAGCTTTTAAAAGTACATTTGACAAAACCGCTTCCCTAATTACATTTCACTTTGAAAACATTTAGGACCTTTACATATGTCTAAAAAGGTTTAAGGCTTTTAAAGAGAAAACCTAAAAATAAAAACCCCAAAATGCACTTTGTCTGGAGCTAATTTCAAAATTGATTTTAAAAATCTTCCTTATAGAATTCTCCTTTGGCAATTGTCCCTACAGGCCTCCATCATGAACATTGACATGATGATGACGATGATGATTATGAGCATGATGATGTAGAGGAGGAGGAGGAAGAGGAAGAGGATGAGATGCTTATCTATTCCGTCATATCCAACTCTTGGTGATTCTTTGGGCCAGGTCTCTCCACCTCTTCTAATCTTGCATTGCTTTTTTGAGTTGTTCTACCTTCTGGCTGGTGTCAGCTTTGATGGTATCCAGCCACTGTGTTCTTTGGCAGCCTGGTTTCCTTTTACCACTAACTCTTCCAAGGATAATTGCTTTCTCCAATGAATTCCCCTGCATGACATGGGCAAAGTAAATGAGACTCAGTTTCATGATTTTGCCTTCTGGAGGCCTGTCTGGAATGATGTGTCAACATTGACACGGTGTCGAGCCATGGTCTGGCCTTGGACTTTTGATACATTTCTAAATTGGTTACCAGAAAAAGTATCACCTTCATCTTTTACCAACTTCAATTCACTGCCCGATCCACAATTGGGTCCCCCTCAAAGCTGCCAAACTGAAAATATGGGAATCTAGCAAGCATCTACAAAAAATACCTTGCTATAGCCCAGCTTTAGGGAGACAAGTTCAGTTCCCTAAAACTTTTCATTGTTGACTTCAGTGCTTCCCAAACATGGGTAAATTATCGCAAAATGGGTAAAAGTGATTTTTCTCTGAAGAATGACACATAAACCCATATGTTTTTCTGTGCAGTTATACCTATATTAGTAAAACAGACTTTCTGATAAGCTGTTTTAGGTAATGAAGGAATATGTTTGGAAAGCACTGATTTAATTTAACAGAAAATATAGCATTCTCCCTGCCCATTGCCAACTTGTCAGCCCTTTGAGAACTGATACAGATAATCATGTTGGTGCTATAGATAATTAGAATATGGGAAAAAGATATTGTCTGAGGTACTTTAAGAGAAGGAGATCATTTAATGATATTGTTAATACTTGCTGTGATGAAAGTTATGAGTTACTTCTTTATATATTTCTCTTTCCTTATTATATTCCTACTTTTCCCTTTCTTCTCTTTTTCTCTCTCTCTTTTTCCTTGTAATTTTTATAAAGTACTTTTACCAGCCCACACCAAATACCAAGTCTATTGAACCAAAAGTCACTGTTGAAAACACAATCTGATAAAAATTGCTTTAAATATTTGGGAAGCATCATCTTGAGAAACGGATCTTTGGACAAAGAAATTGACTTCAGAATCAGCAAGGACAGCTAGGCACTGGAATGGCTGTGCACTAGAGTGCTCAATCAACACAGCATCCATATCTCTACAAAGCTAAAAGTCTATAGAGTAGTACTTATCTGTTGCCTCTTACATGGATGTGAGTCATAGACTCTACATTAAAGGCACATCAAACAACTGGAGAAATTTTACATGTGCACTTTCTGATCCATTCTTGACATCTGTTGGCAAGATTGTGTCTCCATCCTGGAGGTTTTGGATCATGTGAGATCGACCAACATTGAGTCCCTGAAGATCAGAGTCCAGATGAGATGCACAGGACACATTATCAAAATGGATGACTGCCATATGTCTCTACAGTTGCTCCGTAGTGTACTGGAGTCTGGGAAGAGACCTTGAGATTAGCCACACAAGCACTACAAAACACTAAGTAACTTTACCCCACTGTGAAATTCAGCCAACTAGAACTAGAAGCTGCAATGGATGACAGAACCTGCTGGCAAGCCTGAGGCAATGAAACTCCACCAGCTTGAAAACATTTGCCACCCAAAACTGATAGAAAACTGAACAGCAACACAAAATAACACTCAGAGTTACTACAACAATGGACTTCCAGTACCTCCACTGTATTGGACTCTGTGCTCTAAAAACTATAGATAGAGGTAGATAGATACCTCAGTACTGCAAAACCACCACCATTTCTGAAGATGAACTGCACAACATAGTACCTACTTTCAACTACCATATCTTCTCTTTCTTTCTCTTAATTTAGTTTGTATTATATTTTTGTATTAGATACATGGTACCTTGACACTCAACTGCTTTGAAATTCATCAAATTTGGTATTCAATGCATTTTAACACAAATATTTGGTTGTCATTTATTTGGTTCTCAGTGCACAAACTAGAACTTGTTGATGCCTTGTGATTCACCACATTATTCTTTAGAAGAGAAATTTGTTTGGTACTCATCAGTTTTGGTACTGAAATGTCTTTGAACATTAGTAGCTCAAGTTGGTAGTTATGTTGTTGGTTTGAGCTTCAAGCTTGGCAATGTTTCATCCCCATTTGAGGAGACATCTTCATTGAGCTTTGGATTGTGCTTGTCTGGGGGAGCACAATCCAAAGCAGACTGAAGATATCTCCTTAAATGGGAATGAGACATTTGCGACCTAATCATCAAGCTGGGAGCTCAAACCAACAACATTTTTGGTACTCATCATGCCTCCCAGAACCAATTAACGATGAGTACTGAGGTATCTATCTACCTCTTAAGAACTGAGCCAAAACTGAAAGGGTAGCTGAATAAATTCAAGTAATAAAAGAACACTGAATCCCTGCAATTTGGGTGATTTTTAAAGCATTACAATTTGAGACATTAATAAGGATTACAGGAAAACCAACTGAGCGTGTCATATTTCATGGTCAAAATGACAGCATAAGTAAAATCAAACTATACATTCATCCCTTGATGTAGCATTATACAATAAATTTTATTAAATTTGTCCACATTCTGCTCATCTCTGCTTTCCAGTTGAGAGATACATCATAGCTAAGTATGTTAATAAAACTTCTCGGATACTATTTTTCATGCAAGGAATGCACTGCTGTTTAATCCTACATCATGAGGGATCCAGATGGCTTGTTTCAAGGAAGTGCTTCTTTGGCAATGATATTTTGGAAAAAGGAGAAAAAAAACATTTCCTCCCACGGTATCAATCATTGGAACTGTCAAATCTTTCCAGCTGCAATTACGTTTGCACTGGGACTGCAGCAAAGAATGGATGCTTGCACAAGTTTCATGAATATCTTATTAGACAAGGGCTGCAGGATCAGTCATGACAAATTCCTTTATACAATGGATACCATTTCTGAGTCTTAGATGTTATAATTCATAACTACTGATGTGCAGGAGAATTAGATTATTGAGATGCATTGTACATGGCCCTGCCTTTGAAAACTTTTCAGAAATTTTAGCTGACCACAAGAACAGCTGCCATTGCTAATTGATGCAAGTGGTGGGAACATATTCTTGTAGCTTCAAAATAAACTTCATCGACTACCACTTCTGAGCAAAATTCAAAGTGTTGGTACTTATCTTAAAATCCTTATGGATTTAAGTTGAAGATAGCTAAAGAAGTACTTGGCCATGTAAACTTGCTTGCACAACAAGATTGCATTCAGAACTATTCAGTGTCTCTTGTTCTTACCAGCTAAGATATGATAATTCTAAAGAAGGTGTTGTCTATTGTGAAATCCTACAAGGTCAGGCAAATATTCTTTGTCTTTCCAGAGCCAGTATGTTGTAATATTCAAAGAGTTGAGTTAGGACTGCAGAGATTCAAGCTTAATTCCATCAACCAATCAAGAAATAACAACACAGCCAACCAGCCCGCAAATAATAGAGCCAGCACACCTATCAATATTTATAGAGAGACGGCATCTCCGATCACACTTTTTGAAGTGTGATTTTCAAAACACTGTTTTGAAGGCAGTCTTGATGTGATGCCTGTGTAGTATCTTACTGATTTTGTCTGTAGTACCAGGACAGATGTCCATTGCGTCTGTTCATCTTCTAGGTCTCTATTATGTTTTCCAGTGTGTTTTTTGTGGGATCAAGCTGGTTATTTTGCTTTTTGTGGAAAAGGCCGTTGGCTGTTCACGTACCTTTAGTCAGGTGCATAGTTCAAGTCTTTATATGCTGCTCTTGTCTGCCCAGGCTTTGTTCTGTGACTTAGTTTTTTGGCCACGGAATTTACTCTGTGCTTTGACGTGGGGTGGATTGCGCGTTGCAGGAAGGCAGTTAAGTGTAGTTTTTCTTTTCTGGTATACGTAAATGTGTCCCTAGTGGCCATCTGTTCTTTTGTAGATTTAGTACATCTAGGAATGGAGTGGTTGTTTATTTCCGTTTCCATGGTAAACTTGATTTGGGGAGTGTGCTGTGGTGTTAAGTGTGTTAGGAAATACGTGTCTAGGTGTTTTCTTTTTCCGTGGGCCAAATCACAAAGTGTCGATCGATGGTATCTTAGCCCATAGTTTGTAGTTTGTGGGTGGCATTAGGCCAGGGCTCTGGATTCGAATTCTCCATGAACACGTTGCAAATGACGGGTGACAGTGCAGTGCATCCCATAGGGGCTACCTCTCAATTTGCTTGTATAGTCTTTGCCCTTTTGTGTATGAAATATGTGTTGGTTAAGCACGTGTTCCGTTAGTTCCATGAGGTGTTTTAGCTGTTGTATTTATTTTTAGATGATTCCAAGAGCTTTCTTTTATCGCGGACTTTGCAGCTGAAATAGTGAAACCACATCGAAACTTACAGCAGAATCTTCTTGTTCCACATGTTAGATCTTTAATCATTTTCTAAGAAGTGGTATGATTCTTACATATGAAAGCCTGCCGGTTTCAGAAATGGGGCTTGTAGTTGTTTTGCTTAAGTATTTAGCGAGGTTTGTAATGGTGCTCCTATGAGCTCGACTTATAGGTTCTGAGAGGCGGCCTCTTGGTGTATTTTGGAGACCCGTATAGTTTGGCGGCATCTTGAAAATTTTCCTCTTGGGGGTTGAAAATTTTCAATTTTTTTTCTGGTTGGGCAAAAATTTTTTCCTTTTGCTTTTTTTAATTTGGTTGGGGCGGGTTTATAATTTTCTTCTTGGTTAATTTTTCCAAGATATGTGTTGAGTCTAGTATTTATAGGTTTGTATTGGAGTCTTGAGTAGGTGTCTGCACAGCTAGCAATGCATAGAAAAGACGACGCACGTGGGTCTTCACTATTCACTCAAAGCCCGATAAAAGAAACTCTTGAAATCATCAAAGATAAATTTCACCAACCAGCTCGAAAACACCTCATAGAAGCGAACAGAACACTGCTTAATCAACACAATTTCATATACGAAGACAAAGACTACAAGCAAATTGAAGGAGCCCCCTATGTGGATCACCCACTGTCACCCACTCATTGCAAACCTGTTCATGGCAAGAATTCGAATCCAGACCCCTGGCTAATGCCACCCACAAACCCAAAAACTCTATGGCTAAGATACATTCGAGTGACACAATTGTGATTACCCCATGAAAAGAAAACCATAAACGATTTCCTAACACAGCTTACAATTAGACACACTCCCCAAAAATACAAGTTTACCTTGAACGAATATAAACAAAACCAAACTACCATTCTAGATGTACTAATCGACAAAAAAACAGAATGCACACTGACCACACCATATGACCAGAAGAAAACACACACCAAAACCGCAAACCTCAACACCCAAATCCCACCACACCCAGTACAGATAAACTCCCATGGCCAAAACACTAATCCAGAACCAAACACCTTGGGCAAGGCTAAGACACAATATAGACTAAGTATCGCACCCTGACTAAAGCTACTGACAGCAACGTCTTCCACACAAAAACAAAATCACGAACTGCATCCACAAAAAGACACTAAGACATAAAAATAGAGAGCATTTAGAAGAGAAACAGACCTATGAACTACAGCTGTCCTGCACCTACATAAAGAGTACTACAGACAAAATCAGTAAGCATACTACAAGGCATCACATCAAGACTGCCCTACCAAAACAGACAAAAAAATAGCCAGCCATCCTTAGAAACCCCAAAAATAAAATATTGACTTGGAAAACCAAGGCATATACGAAGTTCCCTGTGCATCATGCCCACTCTAGGCCACATACATTGCACAGTGCACGCAATAGACAGCAATAAGTACCCCCTGGATGAACACAAAAATGCACGTAAAAAAGCCTGCGGAACACACCTCCTCACTAGTCGCCAACACATGAAAGGCACAGTCACAACATCAAACTTCAATCGCGCTACTAAACCCCCAGACCGCCATATAGATAGAAACCCCAGCCACAAATCATCAGAAAGCCATAGAGATTTGAAAAAAGAGACCTGAAAAAACATGAATAGAAGAGATGATCAACCAGACTGTCAATCATCTTGACGAAGCCTGCACTCTCAAAATAAACAAATCTCACACACCCACAAGCCAGGCAAACACCTGGCACAAACAGACTCGCTCCTGATACCTCCAGCTCAATCACACCCCAACCAGCACCCAGATAAACCTAGCTCCTAAGGCATGATAGCCCGTCCTTTTACTCGAAGCGCACAAGCTGCACTGAAAGGCCTCCAATACAGGAACGCAATTTTGCCGCCAATCAACACCCACTAAAAACAGACAAGAAGAAACCAGACAACACCAATCAAGCAAAACTCCAACACCCAATAAAACACAGACCAAGACTCCCAACCCAATCAGGATGACAGAAAAAAGAATGTCTGACTCAACATTAGGCTAGCCTCCAAATTCAAAATTTAAAGCTTGTATAGGCCTGACTCACAGTGATAAAACTCAATACAGAAGCCTGATGATGGTCAGATGAGATTCTGCGAAACTTGGCTACAACTTTAAAAGGCACCAATACAATGACGTGATAATATCCGCCAAGTAAGCTAACAGCATAGATAGCATAGATAGATAGATAATTAATCAGATAGATAGATAGAATATATAATTAGATAGATAGATAGATAGAAGATAGATAGATAGAGTGTGTGTGTGTGTGTGTGTGTGTGTGTGTGTGTGTGTGTGTGTGTGTGTGTGTGTGTGGATGGATGTAGATATATATAGTTTGATCTGCTAACAGCAGCACCAGATTCATTGAAGATTAGCTGCATTTATGTGAAACTTTTTAATATGGCCATGTGTTCAGCAATGTTGTATGAACCCTTCCTGCCACCCAGAAGCCCTGGGGAAAAAAGGTCTGTTGCAAGCATGCAAAGTTTTTATTGTTAGTTTATATTTCTTTAACTGAAGCTTTTTCTTTCCTGCTCCTAAAGGTTATATAAAGCCTGTTCCAACCCCATATGACCCAGATTTGCTCTCAAATAATTTACTCATAATTTTAATTTATTCATAACTTTTTAAAGCAGACTAGATTTGACAAATCAGAACTCTCTCCTGAAAACAGAATTTTAACAGGCAGGGGACTTGCCACATTCTGTGCAAATCTCAGTGTTGACATATAGTTTCCAAATGGATGTTCAGATATGATTTCTGAGTTTATCAGTAAGTGTGGATTTCTGACACATCCACAGATGAGAAATAGTGCTTTCAGCCAAACTTTGCTCCTCTGTTTGTCATGGGGCCAATGGCCTTTGAAGTGTTGTTTGCATTCCGCTATTAGAGCCTCTGAAAGGAGCTATCTTTGATAAAGGGCTGCTGACACATTAGGAAATAAAGATGATTGATTGCTTCACCAATCAATTGTGTGATTCTTGGGGAAGATTCCTGCTGTGGCTGCCCATTATTATTTCTACCATGGGCAATTGTCTGTAACTTTTATCTTGCATGACCTCATGTTTGAAAAGAAAAGAGACTCCCCCACTCTCCAAAGCCCCCCTTTGACTTCCAGTTTAAACAAATGACATCAGAAAGTAAATTATAAAAATTTACCCTGTTAGGTGTCGGCAAGATGTTGAATTAAGTCTGGCCAATTTTTGGGCTGCTTTTTAGATTTTGAAACATTGGGCTCCGAAACCAACCAGCCAAAACAGCTCAGGCTTGGTTGTTAGCCCTCTTGTCATCTGTTTCAGGCAAAGGACACTTAGACTAGAGAAGAATTGCCTTGTATAACTGTTTGGAAGTTCTAACAATCTTAGAGGCCTAATCTTTTATGATGTACATCTAATAAAAGTGCAAGAATACTTTTATCTGAGTGCTGTTGAAAAGGCATTGAAAACAAAGTTCCATTAAAATGTATGATTTTGCAATGTCCTAAAGTGATGACGTTTTGTGAAGATACTATTGATTTGATTTTGAGATGAGTATTTCTTTGGTATTCATGTTGCTTTGAATTATATACCTATTATAGGTAGTCCTTGACTTTCAACCATAATGCAGTCTATTTATTATGGTTCTAAGTTGTGACAGCAGAAAAATGGATTGTTCATGAGTCCAACCCAATTTTATGGTTGTTTTATAAGTGAACGCTGCAGTGGTTGCAAACGCCAAGGCCATTAAGCAAACCAATGTTTGCTATGGGTGCAGTTTTGCTGAAAATCAGAAATAATGCTGGTTTTGAGCAAAATTGTCATAAAACATGGTTACATGGAGCAAGCTGCTTGCAAGGAGAGAAGCAGCATAGAACTTAGGAGAAATTTCCTGACAGAACAATTAATCAGTGGAACAACTTGCCTCCAGAAGTTGTGGATGCTCCAACACTGGAAGTTTTTAAGAAGAGACTGGACAACCATTTGTCTGAAATGGTAAAGCATTTCCTGCCTGAGTAGAGGTTGGACTAGAAGACCTCCTAGGTCCCTTCCACCTCTGTTATTCTGTAAACAGCTGCAAATGTGGCCAGTTGCTGAGTGTCCAATGACTGTGAGGGGTGCAACATGACTTGGCCACGTGACTGAAGGGGGGAGTAACTATCAAAATTTTTAATCCGGGGAGTTCAGTCTTGGTACTTTTGTAGTGATTGTCATACTCCATGGCATTGTGAATTTTTTTCCAGAATAATTGAATTACTATATTGTATTTTGAAAACTGTTGGCATTGTTGTGCAATTTGGCACATCTAAACATCCAAATATGGGGCAAAGTCTCTTTCCTTTCATTTGCAAGATTTTACAGTAGCTCTTCAGTATTCTTTTGTGGGACTGTGAAGTCAATAACTACTCAAGGGAAAAGGTTGAAGTTGATAGCTAAGCTTCATATATCTGAAGAGGTCCTAAATATTTGGAATGATTTTATAGTTTACTTCATACTTGTCTGTGAAAAATGTCACAAAACAGAAGGGACTGATCAATCAGCTGGAACCTGAGAGGGTGAATTAACAAGTTTTACTACTCAGCATGTGAGAAATGGGTCACTCAGCATGACTGGGTTTTAACAGTCCTATCGCAATTAATGAGTCTTTTTCATGATTTTGCAAAAGGAGTTTCAATGGTCAGCTGATCTGCCCTTCACCATTGGAGAGAAAGCTGAAGAAATTTTCCATTGTCAACTTCTCCCTCCAATGGCTAATAGCAAGATGATGTTGGAATTTTTTGTGGGTGATTTCCAAATTCATTCGAGCCCAGTGCACTCCCAGTCAATCACATTGCATCACTCATCTCAGCTAGCAAAAATGCAGTTTATTGTTTGTTTATTAGCAAACATCCAAACAGTTAACTGGCAAAAATGAGATGAAAAGAATGCAGAAGCAGGGAGAAAGAAATGAATAGGCAAGAATTAATATTATCTATGTCTATAAGTAGCCCTCAACCTACAGCTGGTTGCTTAATGTCGGTTCAAAGTTTCACTATATCTTCCCAGAGGTACTTATGACTCAGTTCTGAAGTTCTGACAGTCCACCCCCCCACACAGGATCTTAGCAACTAGGTTGTTTTTAAACATATTTGCAGCATCCTGCAATCGCATGAACAACTTTTATGACTACTATTTACTTATGGTTTGGGGAAAAACAGACCCTTGGAGAATCATTGGTTCACTTAAGAACTGTGGCATTTACTTAATGACTGCCACTAAATGGTCAGAAAATTGGGTTGGTCACATTGCTGACCCATTTTACGACCATCACAACTTACAACGATGATGGATAGGCTTTGTTATAGTCATAAGCCAAGGACTACCTGTATATTATCAAAAGAACAGAATTTTCTATAGCCACTGGAAACAACACTGTAGGTGATTATCACAGACAGCTCCAAAACCAGTAACCTTTGTTATTTCAATTTTAAGCCTTTATGTAGCAGAATAGAGATAAAAAGTAGGACACTTGGTAATCTTCTCTGGATTCTGGACCACCATTAAATAAACAACGTGGCAGTTAGGGATGAATTACCCAATAAATGGGGCAGAAAAATGGAAGTTTCCCCTGTGACTGAAATAGGGAAGGAAGAGTGATACTTTCCTCTCTGTACATCATGTGCTAATCTTCCTTCCTTCCATCTATCGGGGCCCAAGAATTAAGAAAGACACGTAGAGTTACTTCTGACCAGTTTCCTTATTATTCCTCACCTGGAGACAGAGACCTTGCCAAATTAAAGCAAATATTTGTATCTCTATAGATATATCCTAAGAATTGTTAGGGAGGAGCCTTCTTAACTCTTTCTCCCAACCAAATTATCTAAAGGCCGTGTCACACTGAACCAACGGATGCAAAGAGGATTTAAAACGGATAAAAAAGCTTGCCATCCGTTCAAAAACGCGATGTACTCACTGCCTCCATTTTGCTTCCTCTCTATCTGTCCAGCATC